>RJWM01013000.1:0-54665 GCA_004363535.1 Dasyprocta punctata | reverse complement strand
TGAGGGAACTAACACCCCTAAATAAAGTCACCTCTGGGGATCGGCAGAATCAAGAGATGAATTTTTGCTTGTTTCCAGTACCGGGGATTCAACTCTCAACCTCGTGTCTGTCAGACAGGCGCTTAAGCCACTGAGTCAAACTCCCGGCCCTAGTTTTTTCAAGGCAGTGTTGCACTACATAGTTCAGGCTGGCCTTGCTTACATTGTAGCCCAAGCCTGCCTCAAACTCACAACGCTCCGCCTGCCTCAGCTTCCCAGTGCTGGGATTAAAGGCGTGTGCCACCATGCCCAGCTAAGAGATGAATTCTTACTACCACCAAGCAACTGGATCCAGCCATGCCTGAAGTGAGACCTCCTGGATATTTTTCCCAAATCCAAACCAATAAATTCCCTCTTCCAACTCTGACTTCCCCAGCTGTCCCAGAAGGCGGGGACTAAACAGCTTTCCCATTTACAAAGGAACAAGGCATCTGAAGCCGGGATCCCACACCTCCGCTCCCAGCCGGGGCCACCCTACCTCGTCCAGGAGCTCCACAGAGGCCCGCAGGATCTGCCTCCACTTGTGCGCCTCCACGCTGTGGAACTGCTTCTGCAGGGCCAGGATCTCGGCCCACTCTGTGGCCGTCTGGGGGAATTTGCTGCGGGGACACAGAGCTTGAGTGGGGTCTTGGGCTCCCCTACCTGCCCCATTCCCCAACTGTGCGGGCTCCACGCTTACCCCTTGGCCAGGGCCAGGCTGTGCCAGGACTCGATGGCATGGGCTGTCCTCTCCAGGGACCAGAGACGGTAGAAAAGAAGGGCGTTGAGGGCGATGAGGACGATGAGGCTGCAGACGGGTCAGAGGTCAGGGGTCAGGGGTGAGCTCTGGATCTCCCCTCCCTCCACAATAAATGACACCTTGAAAGGGACCACGATCACACCCTGCCCATTCGAAAGACAAAACAGACTCAGAGAGGGTGGCAGACAGCCTGGGGGCACGTGACCCACAAGCAGAAAGACCAGGTTCAAACCCAGAGCTGTCTGACACCCACACCCTTGACCGCCACACCCCAGGATACCTCGGAGCGGGACTGTGGGCCTGGAGTAGGAAGAGGAGGCTGCAGGGGTGTGAGACTAGGGATGGGGCAGTGCAGGAAGTGGGACCCTACCTCACACAGATCCTGCAGAGGCAGCAAGGGGGAGACAGAGAGATGAGAGTCACCCAGCCCTCCTCCACCCTGGTGGCCCTGAGCCCAGCAGGCTCCACGGCCTCTCCTGGGCTGCTGGCCTTGGGAAACTGAGACCCAGAGAGCCTGAGGGTGTGGCTGACCCACCCTCCAGGGAGTGCACTGTCCCCCACTTCCCCAGAGCATGCCCCCTCCCGCACCTGTGGGCCCCCGCACGCCGCAGTTTCAGCCCAGTGTCCTCAGCCCAGGGTCCTTGGCTTTGCCAGGAAGTGGCCCTGGCTGCCATCCGGAGCCTGGGAGGAAGCCTGCACTGCCTCCCTGCCTGCCTACCCTGGCCCCAGTCCCTCTGGCCTGGTGTCAGGTCTGCCCCCTCCCCCACAGAGCTGCTGGTCACTGCTGTGTCCCCACCATCACCCAGCTTAGGACTGGACACAGAAAACATGAGGATACCGGACAAAGAATCTTACTTCTCCTGCAACTCTCTCCCCATTCACCAAGCTAATTCCACATCCTGAAGCACCTGCCCCTCCAGACTCCTCCCAGGCCCCCCAGGCTTCTGCTCTTCCCGCTGGGAAGTCCTCTCCATGACAAACTGGGCATCTATGTGCGTTAGGAGCTCTGCTGGACACGTCCCAGATATCATCTCATGTAATCCACACTCCCAAGAAAAAGCAAGGAGGCCCAGGAAGGCTAAGCATGTGCCCAAGGTCACACAGCCAGCCTGCAGATCCGGGCCTTACTCACACAATGCTGATGAGAACCAGGGCGCTGGGGATGCCTGCCCCCGGGCCCTGGGCCATGGACGGCTCTGAGAAGCGGGAGCTGAGGGAGCCTGTGAGACAGCAACTCAGGGTCAGACAACTACACGCCAGCTGACCCCACCCCAGAAGCCCCAGCTCCTCCTCCTGCCCCGACCATACCCCAAAGGAACGCACCCGAGGTGTGCATGCCGGCCCGGGCGCAGGGGTCAGGGTCTGGGTGCTGGGGCCCGTCGCCATGACCCCGCCAGCTCAGGGGCCGCTTACGCCTCCGCAGGCCTGACAGCAAGCCCCGGGCTTCCTTCCCACCTTCCTCCAGGGTCAGCTTCTCGGCCTTGGCTAGCTCTCGCTCTGGGGAAAACACAGTGCTCTGGATGTCTGTGCCCAACGGGGCCACAGCCCTTCCCGGGCCCGGCTGGCTCCCGGCCCCTACCCAGGTGATGGAAATAATCTTCAATGCCACTCCATGAGTTCTTCTCAATGAGTGACTTCACCAGGCTCCACGGCTGCTTCCGGTAGCGGATCTCCGAGGACACCCTGGGGGCAGGGAGACAGGGAGAGGAGTCAGGGTCCGGCCTGAGCCCCAGGGCGGCTCTTTCTGTCCTCTATTTCAGAAAGTAGCCTCTGCCACTCACAGACAAAACAGAACCACTCTGCACCCCGTGGTGTCCCAGCTCCCCCGCCCCCCAAATGAAGGCTGATGCACCTGGCCCTGCCCCATCTGTGCAGTCTCCCAGCTGTCTGGGGCTCAGCCTCTTCTCTCACCCCAATTTCTCAGCCTGGGCCTCGCCCCTGAACCTCTTCCATCAGGCGGCTGCACCCCCAACTCTGCATGGCGGGTCTAGCAGATGGTTCCACTTCACACATCCCAAACTGAGCTCCCCGATCACACTCCAGGCCCACTTCCCCCGCCTTCCCTGTCCTGGCTCCATCCCGCAGTGGCTCAGGACACCTTGAGCTTGTCCCTGCGCACTGCCCTTTCCCTTCTCCCCACTCACAAGTAAACCCGGCCTCTCAGCAGATCGTCAGCTCCACCTACAAAACCTGCCCAGAAACAAACTCTTCACCCCCCACTGCCTCCCACCGGCTTCCCCACATTCCTGTCTGCCTCAGGGCTTTTGCACTGGCCATCCCAAATGACCTCTCACTTCCTTCAGGTTCTTGGTGAAACATTCTCAGAGGACCATCTCTGACCAGTGTACTCAGAGTAAAATCCTCTGCTGGTCCACTTGCCCCCAATCCTTAACCTGCTGGGCTTTTCTCCAAAGACCTTATTCCTGGGGAACACTCATGTAATCACTATTTTATTAGCTGATTTCCCACTGAGACCAGGGTCTGGAACAGAATGGCCACACAGTAGGTGCTCAATAAACAGCTGAACAAATGAACTATCTCAAACATGCCCTGCAAACTGGAGGAACTGGCCCTAGGGCCCCTCTGTCTACCCTCTGCCATTTAGAGTTCAGGGGCTTCTGGGACCCGGCACTTCTGTTCCTCTGCCAGGTGGGAACTGACACTCTGCTGCCGACTATGGGTGGGGAAACAGGGAAGGGCCCTGTGACCTCAGGCAGGCACCGGGCTGCTGCTCACCGGAGCCGGGCCTTGTTCCGGGCCAGGCCCAGGATGCAGTAGCGGTGGGCGGTGTAGAAGTAGTCCTGGTAGGGGATGCCCTGCGTCAGCACCTCCGAGTCCACCACACAGCCTCCTGCCTGCGGGCCGCGCCGGAATAGCGTCTGCAGGGCCGCAGAGGAGGGGACAGATCAGGGCCAGGCCCTCAGGCACCCCTTCTGCCCCACCACCTGCCCGGCAGCCCTGCTGGCCCACCTGTGTCTCCACCACGGAGGCACTCTTGGGGCCCAGCGGGTTGCTGATGGGGATGGTGTATGTCAGCACCCGGCGCTGGTGGCACTTGCTGTCCCCACTCCAGGGGCTCAAGGTCACATCTAGGGGCGAGAGGAGCAGCATGAGGAAACCATTCTCTGGTCTTCTGCCCTCGGGGGCAGGAGACTTGGCCTTTTTGGGGGGTTTCCAGTCTCTGAAGACTCATCCCAAACCCCCGCCCCTCCTACACATCCCCACTCACGTTCCTTTTTTTTTCCCCGTTTTCCATGTCCCCCCTCCCACCACCTTTTTTTTTCAAATCCATTTTATTTCAAGGATAAAAAGGAAAAAAATGAAGAAGTAAAAACTACAACAAAATTTCAAAATGTGTCAATCAGGGCATGCTCCTTTTAAGGGCCTAAAACTTCAGATGTTGATGACAATTAGAGCTGAGACCTCTCTCAGAGCTTCCAACACCTCTGACCCATCTCTCTGCTCGTCTGCTCCTGCAGCCTCGGTTTCTCCTTCTGTATTAGAACTGGCTTCAGATCTAGGGACCTGTGATCTGAACATCCGTCCTGGGATGTCCTTGGATCCTTCACACCTGCCAGGCCCCACATTAGCCTCAGCAGCTCCCCTAACCTGTCTCCCTTAGGTCCCCATTCCAAGGCGGGGCCAGGCAGGCTCCTGGACCCCACTGGAGCCCTGGGTCTCACCTCCCCTGATGCGCCAGCTCTGCCGTCCCCTGCATGGGGCTCTCCCCAGCCTCCTCCAAACCCCTGGGACTCCGTTTCTCAGACTCTGGACCTGGTCCAGGCTTGTTCCTAGTCAAGCCTGATACCACCTCTAATCTACTTAATCTGCCTAGCAAATCCCATTGCTCCCTAATGCCCCCAGGACAGAGTCTGATCTCTGCTGGATGTGCTGGTCCTTCCAGTACAGAAGCCTAGCTCTGCGGGAACTGTATGCAGCCCTGCACAAGGCACAACCTTACTGACTCTGCATTCATTTCACACGGTTCCTCTTCATCAACAGAGAAAAAAGAAACAGGAAATCTATCATGCGACCAGCCCCTCCCATGCTCCAGCTGCACTGGCGGCCTCCCTGGGCCAGGCCTGGGTCAATCCCCCTGCCCCACCTGGCGCTGTGGCTTCCCCTCTCCACACCTGGCCCTGGTGTCCACCCCGAGGACTCTCCCAGGATCTGCCTCCTGGCTTCCTTTCTGCCCACTCGCTTGCTTTCCCTGCCTTTCTCGGTTCCTCCTTTAGCTCTTAGGTCTGATTTCACATCCTCCCAGCAGCGGTGGCTCTCAGATCACAGATGACGCTCACAGCCCCCATCCTTAATTCATACCACATCTGTAAGATGTAGTATTTTGGTCTTGGGGTGTTTGGAGGGTGCTAAGACTTGAACCCTGGAACTCTGCATGCTAGGCCAGCCTTGTATCTCTGAGCTACAGGCCAGGCCTTCATATTGGCACTATCTGAGTGTAGAGCTGACTAATCTCACTGGATTCTATGCACTAAGGACAGGAGTTCATTTACCCCAGAGCTCACAGGCCTGACAGAGTAGACTTTACATGTGTGATCATTAACTTGTCATTGTTGTTTTGTAGTACTAGGGATTGAGCCTAAGGCCTTTCTTTACACTGGGCTACACTCTCAGCCCTTTTTTATATTTTGAGACAGAATCTCACTAAGTCACCCAGTTGCCCAGGCTGGGCTTGAACTTGGGATCCTCCTGCCTCAGCTTCCCGGAGTACTGGGATTACAGGCTGGCACTAGCACATCCAGCTCATTAACTTGTATTTACTAAGCATTTACTAGACATTACTCTCCTAGGCTCTTTTCTAGTATTAACTCTTCTGGTTCTCACGGGTCCCTGAGTACACAGGCATTATGAGCATACACCATATTATCCAGAAGAAGAAACTGAGGCTGAGGCTGAGAACGTTGCCCAGCTGCTTCTGCTCCCACAGATGCCAAATGCCCCACTGCACACACCACATCAGCTGGGGCCGCCTCCTGTCTCCCTGATGGTCCCTCCTCACCCTGCCCTGGGCCTAACCAACCACGGCATCGCCCGGGCCTGCCTGCCCACTGACCTGTGAACTTGCACTGCTGCAGAAAGCCCTGGAGGAAGGGCGAGTCTGAGAAGAGCATCTGCTGCAGCCGCTCGGCACCCACATGGAAGACAGAGTTGATGAGGAGCCGGCCGGAGAGATCGGGAAGCAGGGCTGCCAGGTCGGCTGGAAGACAGAACAGGGCCCAGAGGGCGTTGATCCTGCTCCTCCCCACTCCCAGACCTCTCAGGGGACAGAGGAACCTCCATACCATGTGCATACATGTGGTCCCGGGGATTGAACCCAGAGTCTATTCAGTGAGCTACAGCTACACCCCCAATCCTTTTTAAATTTTATTTTCAGACTGGGTGTTGTTAAGTCACTAAATTGCCCAGGTTAGGCCTGATCTTGCAATCCTACTGCCTCAACCTCCCACAGTGTGGAGATTAGAGGACTGCACTACCACACTCGTAAGACTCATCTTGCTGGACCTCACCACCGTGGTTCCAGTGGAATCCTGAGACTACAGACTGTTTGTTCCCTGATGCATCAGCGTCAGTGATTGGTTCAGGGGTGGGTTCATTCACCAAGTTGGACCAATCAGTGCCAATGCTAGAGTTTTTTCCTTTAGCCTGTGGGGAAAAGCAGCTGTCTTTCTATTTGTGCTGGGCAGGGGGCTCTATCTGCCCCCTCACAAAGTCTACCTGAAAAGTAGCTGGCACAGAGAAAATGAATACAACTGGCTCAAGCATTTTACATACACTAACTCATTTAATTCTTTTAACAACAACACGGTGAGTACTATTACTTCTAACCCCACTTTTCAGATGAAAATACGGAAGCTCAGCCAGATTAAGTAATGCAAGCCCATCACACAGGTAGAAAGCAATACAGCCAGGATTTGAACCCTGGCAGTTGGTTTTCTGAGTTTGCACTTTTACTTATCCTGCCACATAGCCTTCAAAACAGAGTTCAAGACAGACAGACTTCTAACAATACCCTAACCCTAACCCTAACCCTACCCACATTCTGAAATTTTGCTCCTCTAATACTGGGGACTGAACCATGGATTTTTGCACTGAGCTATGTTCCCAGCCCTTGTTTTACTTTTTATTTTGAGACAGGCTCTTGCTAAATCACTGAATTGTCCAGGCTAAGTTCAAACTTGACATCCTCCTGCCTCAACCTACCAGAGTGGGGGGATGATAGATATGCACTGCCAGGTCTGGCCAAACCTTGCATTTTTTTTTAGCCCCTCTAAGTCAGTATGTTGCCCGCTTGCTTGATTTGTCTGAATGAGGTCTGTCAGGTGTAAGCAAAGCCAGCAAATGAAACAGAGTTCACCTGCCTCACCTTCTTCCCCCGTGGATGAAGAAGAGTTACTGGTGTCTGTCAACAGCTCCTCCCTGGGCAGCAGGTCCAAGGGCCCCAGGGAGGTGGGCCCTTCAGGTGGGGTAGGCTCTGTACCCAGGGCCTCTGCCACTGGGGTCACAGTCTGGCTGGTGGAGGCATCTGGCTGGCTGTCCATCTGCTCTTCCTTGTCCTCCTCTGCCTGTAGAGAAAGGTTTCATCCACCTTGCCCTCCTGCAGCTCAGCTTGAGCAGCCCCTGGGTCTACACCAGACTCGAGAGGCTGGGGTGGCAGTGTGCACAACTGGGGCTCACAGTTGAGCTGGGAGGGCCCTGGGGCCTCCCAGATGCAGGTTGTCTTGGATGCCTGGACCATAAGATTTCTCGCCTACCTGTCCATCTGTCTCAACCACAAATGTCTTGGTCTTTCTGTCTCTCACCCTTCATGGCTTTCTGTCTGTCCCCCTTCTACCTGTTTCTCTTCCCCTATGTGGTCCTACTTTCCTTGCCCATCTGTCCCTTCCCTCCATCCATCCTCCCATCACTCTGTCCATCTCCCCTCTGCCAGCTGTACCCCTGCCTGCCCTCGGCCTTTCCCTACCCCTCTCCACCAGCACCCTCCTCTCCAGCACCTTCCTGCTCACCACATCGCTGCTGGCCCGGGAAAGGTTGGGCGTAACACGGCTGCGGCGGGACCCCACTGGGCTTGGCTCCTGGCTGTGCTCTGTGGCCCCGGAGGGGGTAATGTCGCTCAAGGCAATCACATCTCCCACCTCCTTGGGGCTCCTGCAGGGGAGGGAGGAAGTGGGTCCCCTGGACCCTCAAGACCCCCACACCTTCCTGGGCCTACCACTGACCGCCCAGCACTCCAGGAACTCTGTGCATAGCCCCTCATGGTCTCCTCAATGCCGGCCACCCCCCACCTCCAACTCACCCCAGACCATTCAGCTGCAGAGGGGAGACATAGTCTTCATCCTCGCTGGTGAGGCCCAACTCCGACCCATAGCACTGATGCACCAGGTGCCAGAGCTCGCGGGGACTCAGCGTCTGGGCAGACAGGATGTGGTGTGGGCCTCACCTCCCCAGGAGGGAGACCTCTCCACCCGCCCTTAGCCTCAGCAGTTCCCCAGGGACTCCACAAGGGGGCGACATGCTCTCCCGCGCCAGACTTCCCTCTCCAGCAGGGAATACACTTAGGAAGTGGCAGTTACGGTCCTTAGGCCCAGGCCCTGGCCCTTCAGACCTCCCAAGTCCTCGCAATACTCTGGAGAGCTGAGGTTTCCATTCTTACAGAGAAGAACGTGGGGCCCCAAGAAGGGAAAGTCATTAGCTCAAGATCACACGAGTGACCTGAGGCAACTCTGGGATTCAAACTACACAGGCTCCAGAGCTCTGTGTTCCACCCCCCACTCTCCCCAGGTGTCCTCAGGAGCCCTGGGCTTCAGCTGCTCATGGCCATGATGGCTGGGTGACACAGGCACTGATGGTGAAACAATAACAACAGTAATAATGATAAGACAGCGGCAGCAGCTCTATGAACCAAGCTGGTTCCAGTGAGGCATTCTTCTAACATCTTCACGGATGCTACTTTCTGGAAGGAACACGCTAATGTAACACTGTCTTTGTTTCCAGAATAGTGGTACAGAAAGGTGCATGGTAACATGTCCAGGGTCACCTGACTGGGAAGTGGCAGAGCTGTGACTACAGGGGGCTTCAGAAAGCCTCAGAGCTAACCACTAAGACATCCAGCCTCAGAGGACTGGTTGCTACCGAGCATTTATTCTGGGTCTGGCTCCGGGAGCCATGAAGTAGGAATGGCCCTCATTTCTGTGACTTGCCCCAGCTCACAGGTCTGAAAAGTGATGGGGCTTGAACTGCATGTTGACCTTTCTCTGCCTCAAGCTCCTTGGAGACGTTGACTACATTTTCCCTCCCTCAGACTCCTGAGGGGGACCTTCTGGAACCTGTGTTCCAGAGACCAAAGTAAAGCTACCAGGGAGTGGAGAGTAAGAGCCCCTAAGAAAGCAGAATATGTGCAACAGAGCTGGAGGGGCGGGCCTGGGTACCCTGAGACACTGCAGCCCAACATCGATACGCCCTCCCTCCCTGCCAACAGAAGGCAGGTTTTGTGTGGTGTGAAAATCTTCCCCAGTCCCAGGGACAAATTATGATGGTCTACACTGACTGGTCTCTACTTTATCAGAGATCAGCTTCCGGGTCATGCCCAAGGAGCCCCAGCTGCCCCGGAAGATCCTGTGGATGTAGCTACAGGTGAGAAGAGTCAGGGGTTCCTCCTGCTCCCCAAGTTCTGGCACCCCTGGATTCATGGAGCCCACCCCAGACCCCACCCGTGCACACCTTCTCCAGCAGTGCATTCTGCCAGAGGCGGAAGATGAGCAGGAAGCAGCGGTCCCGGGCCCCGAAGGAGGTGAAGAAATGCTGCAGGAGAGATGGGGTATGAAGGGTGGGTGACTCAGGACAAGGTGAGGCAGCGGCTCCCACATTCCCAGTCGTCCCTCCATCTCCATCCTAAGGAATCCATTATGTAAAACATTTATCCCATGGCTGGCCCAGTGCTGGCTGGTGCCTGAGTCACCATCAGGAGTCCAGGCTGGAGTTGGAACCCTCTCCCCAAAGCCGTGGCCCTGCAAGGCTGGAGCTGCGACGGGAAATCCCAGGGCATTTCCCCCGTCCTCGTCTCTAGGGAACTGATCTGGCTTTGGGCTGGCCGAACACAAGGGAAAGTCTGCTCTAAAGGCCTCCCCTGCTCTTCCCACTCCTTTCTGAGCATGACATGGGCGTGACATGCCCTTATCGCGACCAACTGGACACGAGGCTGAAGGGAGCGTGGGAGGGCAGCGGCCAAGGGGAGGGGGCATCTGAGCTGCTGGATGCACAGGTGACAAGGACTTCACGATCACTGCTACATCTCCAGGCAGCCGGAGGCGGGGATACAGTGCAGGGAGGGAACAGGAGGCTGCTGCAGGGATCCAGGTGGAGGTGAGGAGGGCCAGACCACAGCAGGGGCTGCGAGACCAAAGGGCAGGCGATAGCTCGGAGAGAAGTTCAGGGTTCAGAAGAATCGGGCCCTGCGCTGGCAGCTTTGTGGGGGAAAGGGGCAGCCTGTGGAGATCAGCGGCCACTCGGCCCTGGCGTCAGGTCCCCGAGCTCACCTTCTCACTCTCTGTACAGATCTGGATGGCATTGGGGATGAGCTTGGCCGTCTTTTCCTTCTTCAGACACGTCACTTCCTTCAGCTGGATGGAAATCTGAGGAGGCGGGAAGGTCAGGGGTTCCAGGGCCCTGTCCCCGCCCGTCCCTGCCCCGGCCGGCCCACACGGCTCACTGTGGTCTCCCAGCGGAAGATGTTGCTGTAGAAGCAGATCCAGTTCTCGGAGAGATAGAGGCGGCCCTGGAGGAGGATCTCACGCTGCAGGGCGCAGGAGTAATCTGAGAGCCGCCAGGCGCCGGGAGAGACAGACGGATACCCGAGTCACCCAGCCATCCTGGCAGTCCTCAGCCCAGTGGGGACAGCGGGGAAGGCAGAGATGAGGGCGGGGGGCCAGGACTGGGCCTGGGATGTGGGGACTCACCCACAATGAGGCGCTCAGCCTCGGGGAGTTTGCTGAACAGTTTCCGGAAGTCCTCATTGCGCTGTTTGTACGTGGGGCTTAGCATCTGGGGGTGGAGAAGTGAAAGCCTGGGTGGGGATCCTACCCCAGCATAACCCCACCACCATGCCAGCTGCCATTTACTGATTTCTGATGTAAGCCAGGCCCTGTGGCAAGCACCACCAACCCTTATTCCCACTATATAGGCAGGGCTGTTTCCTAAGGAGAACGAGCCAAGCCCAGAGATGTTAAGCAACTCATTCAAGGTCACACAGTACACCAACAGCAGCACCTGTCGTGACACTGGCTGCTAACACCAGCACATATTCTTTGACTGCCCTGGGGCTCTTGGTCAGCAGATGGACCCCTCCCTTGCACCCCTCTAGCAAGTATCCTTGCCCAAATACTTACACTGTACCAGCTCTGCATCTTCTGTAAGAGAAAGAGAGGAGTCAGGAAGAGCCCTTGGGTCCCCGACACTCCCACTCCTCTCCCCACCCACCTGGGCTTGCACCAACCTTGCTGTTGCGAATGAAGTTCCGGCTGCCCAGGCTCTGGGTGCTGGGGGTCCCAGGAACCCCACCCTTCTCCAAGGAGCTATCTGACCCCTTCTCCACCATTGTGCCTGTTTCGGGCTCGGGTGGTGGCCGGCTTGGGGGTAAGAGCTGCAGCCGCTTCCGGAGAGATGGGGAGCTGCTCGGTGTGCTCCGGCCAGAATGGGGTGTGGTGCTAGGGCCAGGGACAGGAAAGAGTGGCATGAAGGAGGCAGGTTGGGGTGGGGTCAGGCCTGGTTCTGAAGACCTGCCCACCAGCCCATCAAACCCCACCAGCCAATTCACTCCCCTCAATCTACCCAACTACTCAGCTAATCTCATCGTCCCATTGATGCATCCAGCCAGCCACCCATCCCTCAATCTATCCATCGTTCAATTCATCCATCCACCACTCATCCATCCACCCACCCTCCCATCTATCCATTCACCCAGCCATCTGTGCCCCTGCTTTGCACTGCAGTCCCAAAGCAGATTCCTAACATTTCTGTGCCTGGATTACTCCGTCTGTAATCCTGGGAATGACAAACACATCCTCACCTTGCTTGGAGAGTTACCCACTACGTGTAAAAGTCTTCTAACAGAGCCTGGTACATAGAGAACTCCTAATAATATCTGCTATTTTTTTTAACCTACGAATTCATTCATGCAACAAATATTTATTGAACAGCAATTTTTCACTCAGTTGCTTGAGCTAAAACCATAAGCACACCTCTTAATTTCTTTCTTTTCCTAACCCCTCATTTCTGATCTATCAGCAAGTCCCACCAGTACCACTACCCAAAATTTATTCATTTATTTTTGTTACTGGGAACTGAACCCAGGGCCTTTACACTCAGCTATATCCCCAGCCCTTCTTTAATTCTGAAACAAGGTCTTGCTAAGTCACTAAATTGTCCAGCCTGGGCTCAGACTTGCAATCTTCCTGCATCAGCCTCCCACAGTGCTGGGATTACAGATGTGCATGCTATTTCTTCTAGGCAAATTCTCCCTGTTCCAGCCTCTATACCCTATCACCTAGATGTCACAGAAGCCTCTTCCCTGCCCCTCCTGATCCTATCTCTGCCCCCACACTGTTCTCACTGCAGTCTGTGACCATCTGAGTCAGGTCCTGTCACCTCCCCTGGTTGTCCCAGCCATCCCAGCCTTTGTTCCCCAAGCTGTCCAACCATCCCCACACCCAGCCTCCACATTCACTTCCCTCTGCCTGGAACGTCCCGCCATAGCCCCAGCATAACGGCTCCGTCCTATTCATGTGCATGCACCTGCATCCCCAGTTCCAAGGCCTGGAATCAGCACCTCGCTGGCCACATCTCATACTATCTACTCTCCCCATTTGTTTATTCAGTATGTTTATTGCTCGCCTCAGACTGAACTGCAGTAGGTCTTCGTTGCTATGGTGTCCCTAGCACCCTCACCTGTACAGGACACACAAATAGTACTCAGTAAACATTGACAATGGCATGAATGGCCCCGCGCTGGCAGGAGCTGGGCCAGCAGAGACCATCAGGTACGGCTGATACCCTGGGAGAGTTAACCTTCTGGCAGGTGG
Organism: Dasyprocta punctata; assembly: GCA_004363535.1. Classification (NCBI taxonomy): domain Eukaryota; kingdom Metazoa; phylum Chordata; class Mammalia; order Rodentia; family Dasyproctidae; genus Dasyprocta; species Dasyprocta punctata. The sequence continues at coordinate 41,795 of RJWM01013000.1, read as the reverse complement.
CAGGTGTTACACAAACAGAAGCCTCAGGTGATGGTGTGATTACAAACTGTAATAAGGGTTGCAAGATATCGGGAACTTTAAAGGCATATTCATTGTTGACGCCTTATCAGGAACTATATCAAGCTCTCCTTGTGATTAATTTTATTATTCCTCAAACAACTTGGTGGTGAACAACTTGACAAAAGATACAAAGCAGGTTTGTTTCAGGGTGGTATTACAATTCAGGAAGCATTAATGGGTTCTGGGACACAGGCAGGCGTGCAGTCCCTTTCACCAACAGGGACTTTTCAAACTGATCTGTCCTGCCTCCTAGCTTTAGCAATGCCTTTCCTTTGTCCAGACTACCCTCGCCTTTATATTCCCCCACATTGGAGGATGAACCCAGGACCTTCATGCTGAACTACATTCCCAATACTTTTTATTTTTCGTTTTGAGACAGGGTTTTGCTAAGTTATCCAGGCTGGGCATGAACTTATCATTCTCCTGCCTCAGCCTCCCAGAGCACCCTTGACCTTCTTATGCAACCTTCGAGACTCTTGCTCACACGTTGCCTCCCTTCTGTGGGCCTCTTGCTCACACGTTGCCTCCCTTCTGTGGGCCTCTATAACCTGCTACGCAACTCTTGCTCCAGCCATGGCTTCTCTGACCTACCACTGTCTGATGACAGGTCACTTCCCCTACGAATCTGTGGGCTCCCTGAGGGGAGGCCTTGGGTCATCCTGGTCCCTGCTGTCTTCCTCAGTCCTGCTCAGGACCAGGGGGATGGGAGGAGTTCACCTAACGCTAGTAAAATGAATTAGCGAGATAAAATATACAAATAAATAAGTTAAACAGAGGGTGGCCTGGCCCACTGCTACTCTCCTGGACCCAGTCTGTTCCCACCTGCAGCCTGAGGGAGCCTGTGCCCCCAAATTGGGACAGGACCCTCCCAGTCTGAGCCCTGCACCTCCTGCAGGTAAAGCCTAGGGCTGGGACCTCTTTGCCCGCATTCCCTCTCCTCCCGCTCCTGCTTCGCTCTTCCCTCTGACCCAAATGCTTTCCTCCCAAATGTCCAGGGGCGCCCTCACCTCCCTTGGGTCTCTGCTCCATGGACACATCTCAAAAGACACCAACCCCAGCCGGGCATGGTGGCACACATCTGTAACCTTAGCATTCAGGAGGCTGAGGCAGGAGGATCCCTATGAGTTTGAGGCCGGCCTGGGATACAAAGTGAGCTCAAGGCCAGCCTGATCTGCATAGCAAAGACCTATCTCAAAAACACCAAAACCAAACAAGTAAACAAAAGAGACCCCAACCCCAGTGCCTGCTGTAAAATTCCACTGCCCACCCCCACCCTCCCTCCCTGCTTTCTCTTCCTCCTCAGCGCATCCCCCAGTGACTTCTGGGTTCTCATCTGGGTTCTGGTAACCAGATGTTAGTATCCCCATCGCCTAGCATGGGCCTGGCGCACAGCAGGTGCCTCGCGAACATTTGCTGCTGTGGGCTGAGTGAGTGATCAACCCTCCGCCCTCCCAGAACTTGGACGAAACCCACCCAGTGTGTGATTTGCGGGACTTGGGACATGCAGGTCTCAAGGAATTCCTCCCTGCTGAGCCTCCATGTCCTCTGGTGTACAGTGAGAATAGCAATAGTTCCCACCTCAGGGCTGCCTGGAGGAGAAAGCAAGGACCAATACAAAGAGCCCAGCACAGAGAAGACACTGTGGTCTGACTGTTTTCCCTCTTGGCAGACTGAAATGCAGGGCCCAGCCCTGCCATCATCTCAGCCCACTTTAGTCCAAAATGCCACACGGGTGCTGACAGGGACCTCATACACATCTCGGCCAGTATCAGGAGCCTCCAGCTACGTACTCTGTAAATACACCCCAAGCACCTGCCCTGAACCTGGCACTGCAGACACAATGAGTGGACCAGAATGCTGCCCAGAGGGACCTGGATTCTAGTTGGGGGCCCACGGAATTAGTAAGAAAGTAGGGAAATAGCCAGGAGAGGTGGCACACACCTGTAATCCCAGCACTCAGGAGGCTGAGGCAGGAGGATCCCTGCGAGTTTGAGACCAGTCTGGGTTACAAAGTGAGCTCAAGGCCAGCCTGAACTGTATAGTGAGACCCTGTCTCAAAAAGACAAAAAAAAAAAAAAAAAAGAATAAAGAAAGAAAGGAAGGAAACAGGGAAATGAGGATAATGGCCTTAAGACACTGGTCACTGCTGCAAATCAGGCTGCAGCATGGCCTGGGACCACTGGGTCAGGAAATTATTCAAAATGCAGCATTCTGGGACCCACTTCCTATCACAGGATGGGGGTGGAGCCCAAGAGATTCTGATGCATATTCAAGTGTGAAAAGTACAGAGATGCAGGATGGGACAAGAAGCTGTGGAGGTAATTCCTTTACTGGGTCTCTGAAGGCCTCACTGGGCTTGGCTCACTTGAGCCAAGCAATGAGAACAAAGAACAGATTTGGCAAAGCATGGGAGAAGACAGTTCTAGGGGCAGGAACACGAAGTTCGAGGGCAGACTGAGCTTGGCAGGGCTGAGGAAGAGCAGGGCGGCCAGCAAAGCTGGGGGATGGAAAGAGGGCACAGGCCCACACTGTGGGCCTATGGCCGATGGTCAGGGGTTTGGGCTTCACCACCCAAGGGTAGAGGAGAGTGGGGAAGGGCTCTGAGTTGGGGGTGACTCCTCACCTCTCAGTCCTGAGAGAGAGGCCTCCCCTACTCTCCTGAAGCCATAGGTCATGAGTAGGGCTGCCTGTTTAAGCTCACAAACAGGCAGGACCCACCCCAGTTCTTGCTGCTGAGGGCAGGACAAAGAGGAAGTGCTCAGCGGGTAGAAGCTGCCCAACCCAGGCAGCTGTGCTATCATGGGGGTGGAGCCCCAAGTGGCTGGAGAACGGTTACGGAGGTGGGGACCAGTAAGAGGAAGGGGTTTTTGCTATCACACACTGTCTCACCTCAGGCTTCCTCGGCCCCAGCAGGTCAGAGAGAGGCAGATACATACACAGGTGTGCATGAGAAGGAAACTCAATGAGGGGTCCCCAGGTCTGGATCACAGGCAAACTGAACTGGCTCACAGTTTAAGGTCTCTCTGTCTTTCTCTCTTAAACACACACAGAAGCAGTGTCTTAAACATGCTACCGTCACAGGCAGAGCCAGAGTCTCAGAATAACCACCAACACACACAACTGGCAGCACTACTAATGTGCTAGTGAGACACAGTCACACACACAGAGCTGCAGGCAGCACAGAACAGAGAACTGCAGGAAGTCCCAGATAGATAACATTTACATACAGGGCCCCAAGAGTCTCAGTGAGGCACTGAAAGCAAAAAAGATTCCCACAGTCACCAAAGAGAACCTCATGGTGAAAAAACGGTCACAGGGAACCCCAGCTAAATAACACACACACACACACACACACATATACACACACACTTAAGGTAGATTAAGTCATGCAATCAGCACACCCATCCCAACAGTCCCTCTATCCTCACGGTGGTCACCACCTGGCAGGGAAGACAAAGCAAAGTGATAGTGTCACTGTGGCAGAGAATGTGCACACTCACACAAACCACAAAGGACTCTGGAATAACACAGCTCCAGGGCGCTGGGGACACACCTTGACATCACAGTGGCCAGGTTTTGAAATAATGCACAGGACATGTTTTATAAACTGTTAACAGGGGTACAAGGTTACTCCTTCCACAGAGTCAAGGTTATAGCCAAGGTCTCAGGAAGGAGGGCCCCAGGCCCACAGAGAGCCACAAGGGGTCTCCCTGTCTCTCTCCTCACACACACACAAAGCCACAAAGAGTCTAAGCCGCACACAGAAAAGCTCAGGCACATCCAACAATACCACAATCACAAACACTCCGGAACTTTGACACAGATAGAATCAGAAGTAAGGGACAGACCAACCACAGAGGGTCACCATCACATGCACAGAGACCCAGGCATGGCAGTGGACAGATGCTGGTAACTCACATTTGCACAGAGCCGAATGAGAGTTTCAGAGGTAAACCACGGGCACACACCAGCAAAGAGGGTCACAATGGGACAGACAGTGGTAGCTCACAGGTGACACGAGGAACCATAGATGGAATCAGTGGCAAATTACAAACACCCAACAGCTAACGAGGACGACAGTTGCTGCACCCCAGAAACAATCAGACCCTTGTCGGTAATTTGTACTTACTTGCACGGACAGAATGAGAAACATTACACACATACAGCCAAAGGCGGGTCACAGCAGCAAGCAAAGAGCCCAAACACACACCACACTGTCACCATCATACACGCACAGAGCCACAGATGGAAATCGTGGAAATTACATACACCTACACCACGGAAATGGCTCACAGCTGCCGTGCACGCACTAGGAGCCCCAGACAGACACCCAGACAGACCCCCAGACAGACACGGCCAGGACAGGCTTCACAATCGGAAACACTCGCACACCGAGCCAGACAGGAGGAGGAGGAGGAGGAGGAGGAGGAGGAAGAGGAGGAGGAGGGCAGTTGTAGGCACGCAGGACCCCGGAGCACCTCGGGGGCGCGGTCCTCCGGCCACACAGGAGCCCCCGCCCCCAGCAGCCGCGACCAACAAGGACGGTGGGAGGGGGCGCAGCCGGGAGGGGCTGCTGGGCCGGCCCAGGGCTCGGAAGCCTGTGGGCCCAGGCTGGCAGGGGTCGGTCCCCGTCCTCCCTCCATTCCGGGCCAGCCTCGCGCCATCGCCGCTGGGCTCCTGAGCAGGGGCGATCCAGGCCGGGGTTGGAGGTTGGCTCCCCGCACGAGGAGCCCCCCCAGGACCCCCCACCCCCGGCCAAACCTCTGCAGCTCGGAGCTTGCCGGGCCGGCAGCGCCGACCCGGACCTCGATCCCTCTCCCCGCCCGCGCTCCGCCCCGGTGCACCCCGCGCGCCCCGGTCCCCGGCACCACTGCTCCCCGCCCCCACCCAGGGTCGCCCCACGTGCAGCGGCGTCCAGACCCCCCGCCTCCCCGACCGCGGCGGCCAGCTCCTTACTCGAACATGGATGCGGCGCGCGCCGGGCCGCAGGGCAGGGCCGGGCTGAGCGGGGTTGGGCCGAGCTGGGCGACCCCGCAGGCCACCGGCCTCGCCTGCCTGGGCCGCAGCCCCTACCCGACCCCGCCGCCAGCACAAAAGGCCGGAGCCGCCAGAGGCCGCCGCGGCGTCAGCGACACCCGGTTCCTGCGCCCGCCCCGCCGCGTCACGGCGCCGCCCCCCGGTCGGGAGGGGAGACGGGGCGGGACTGGCGCGGCCTAGACCCGGAGAGACTGCGGGGGAGAGGGGACGAGAGGACGGGGCGGGGGCAGGGCGCGCGAGACAGGCGCTTTCTTAGAGCCGAGCACCGTGGCGACGGCTGCCTGGGCGCAGGCTGGGGACCCCTCTCCCTTAGACTCTGAAGACTTAAATCTGCCCAAGCCCCCGGTCGGGAGGGACCTGGGAGCTGGCGCGGAGGTGGTGTTGCAGGGGGAAGCTGGGGGAACGAAGCTGGAGGGAAGGGGTGGGGCGTGAGTACACCCCCGCCCCCGGCCCTCTCCCAGCCTCTGAACCCAGGTCTCGCACCAGGAGTTTCCAGGGCCTCGTGCTCTGGAGAGTTAGAAGTCCTCATCCGAATCCAGCACCTCTGGCTCTCACTGGTGCTGTGAGCTCGGCCCCCAACCGGTCACCCTAGGTGTGGGGATCCCACTGATATAGCGGAGGGGAGGGCATCGTCAGCGCAGGGAAGCTGGGCCTCAAAAATGGGAAGTGGCTTGCCGGGCCCCGGGGCCACAGGCTGCAGAGCTGAACAGGCTCTTGTTCTGCCAGAACCAGCACCCCCACTTGCAAACCGCTGCCTGCCGACGTGCTGGACTTCTTGTCCAGGGAGACAGAAGTGTGAACTCCACCGGCCAGGAGCCCCAGCCCGGGGCCTTGATCCCTCCCTCTCCAGGGTGGGCTGTCCGCCCTAACACTAGGAACTGATCTTAGAGTCCAGGCAAGTGCTATCACTGGACTACATCCTCAGCCCCTTTTATTTTATTTTGAACCAGGGGCGCTATGAGTTGCCCAGCCTGGCTTTAAATTTGTAAACCTCCTGTTTCAGCCTTCTTTCTAGCAGGGATTACAGGCATGTGACCCTGTGCCCAGATCCTGCCTCTTTTGGAAAATCTCCAGTCCCATCCCTTCCTGGGCCTTAACGTTTCTCCCCTACTCCCCACGCCAAAAAAAAAAAAAAAAAAAAAATCCAGCCTGATGTCTGGGGGGTGGGGGAGGGGTGTCTTTTTGAAGCAGGGTCTCTCCATATACTGTTTGGGCTGGCCTTGAACTCACTTTGTAGCCCAGTCTGGTCTCAAACTCACGATGATTTTCTTGCCTCAGCCTCCCGAGTGCCACCACACCCGGCTCTTGACTCCTCTGTTTGGTGGATAGCAAGTCCAAACCCTCTGAATCTTACTTGACCTCCCTCACCTGCTTGGAATCTGTCACAAACCCTGTGGGCTCCACTTGTAAAGCCTCTCCAGAAGCTAACCTTTTCCCCACATCCCTTGACTTCCCCCAACCAGCTCCAGCCTGATCCCCTGGCCTGGACCATCACACCAGTCTCTTCTCTGGTCTCCTGCTCCTGTCCTTGCCCCAGTCAGTTCCCACCCACAGGTGGCCCAACCTAGTGAACACGCAAGTCAGGCCACAGCCCTCCTGGCTTAGAGTCCCCCAAGTAAAAGCACAGTGCTCACCTTGGCACCCAAGACCCTAGCAATGGACAGACCCATCTTGCCTCTTTGACTTCACCACTTCCTTTTTGTTCTCTTCATTGTTCATTCCCCAGCCACCCTGGTTCCCTGCCGGGGCCTGTAACTCACCCGGCATGTTCTTGCCTCTGCCTCAGGACCTTTGCACTTGCTATCCTTTCTGCAGGGGAAAGTTCTCCCCCAGTTTTCCCTGGCTGCCTCCTACCACCAAATGTCAGAGAAGCCCTCTTTCCACCATATTCCTGTGTTCCAATTCTATTTCGCTCTGCCTGTTTCTTCTTTTGAAATATGTTTACATTTTTAAGTAAGGAATATTAATTTCAAACAGGAAAACAGTGGCCACCTATGCCCTATAATCCACATGTAATCAACGCGGACATTCGGCCATATTGCTTCAGATGCCCCTTTTTTTAGGCAGGGGGAAGAAATAAACTATTAAAAAGGCCCACTCCCCATCCCCCGCTTTCTCTGCCTGAGCACCCAAGGTCCCCTCTGCCTTGAAGTCAGTGCAATTCCTGTGCAATTTGTCTACCCTTTTTCTACAACAGGATGCATCCACCTACAATATGACCTAGCATTCAGTGTCCTTTTAAAAAAGATACACAATTAGGCTCCTACTGTATCATTTTGCAACTTGCTTTCCTTTATCCTTGTTTTTGAGATTTTTCCACACCAATACACACAGCCCTGCTTCATCAACCTTCACTCTTGTCCAGTGTCCATTGTTGGCAGGAACCACAATACATATTTCTACTCCCAGCCGGTGTACGTCTTTCCTTTTTCCCCTTATGCCATTGAACCTCCCAGTTCCTGTGTCCTTGGCAGAGGTAGTGAGTCTTTGCAGAAGTGTTTTTAAACTGGTTTTTTTTTTTTTTTTTTTTTTTTTTTGGTCTGCAGGTTTCAGCAGGAAATACCTCTTGCATTGGCCTCTAGCACATACTTAGAAATATATGTCATGTCCCAGAAGTTGCAGGAAACCACACTTACTCTCACTATGCTTGCCACATAGCATTATTTTCAATCCTACCCTACTTCAGTTTGGAAACAAACTGCTGATCACAGTTTACCACATTGTTTTTATGGCCCTTCTGTGGATGACGACCCACGATTTGAAAAACTGAAAGGTGGGGAAGGAGGTGCACTTTAGATTTCTCCGTTGAACTCAGAGTCAGTGTCATTATGTACCTGTGCAGATCTTGTTTGTGCATCTACTTTGTGACTATCGGGGCCTGTGAGGCTTAGGCTACACTCACCTGTAGCCCCCAACCTGGACAGGTGACAGTCATAAGGCTCTTACCCTCCACCATGAGGAAAGAGAGACAGACAGACAGACAGACACTGTCTTGCCCATCCCACTACCCAGGTCTTACCTGTTCTGGGGCAGACACTCCAGGTCTGGGGTCCTCAATCGTGGTAAGCATGAGGGTGTCAGGGAGCTGGGGGGTGACTCCCCATCACTGGATGGTGTGATCTGAATGGTGGGTACCGCCAGGAACCTCCATGGCTCAGGAACCAGGCCCTGGGCTCCATCATCCTGTGCCTGCTGCTCTGCTGGGGGAGCAGGCGAGTCCTGGGTACCACCCTGGTCCCCCAGGGGTGCCCAAGGCAACAGGGGCAGGAGCTCAGCCATGACGAGGGTCTTGAACAGCAGCACCGCCTCTAGGGGAGAAAGAAGACAGGTGAAGGGGGAGGATTTCTGTCCAAGACCCTTCTGCCTTCCCCTCTGCCATGGCAAGAGAGATGAGCTTTGATTAAGAGCATAGCTTAAGGGTCACAGAGATCTGGTGAGGTTCCCTCCTCTGCCAGTGTCCTCCTCTTGTGACCCTGAGCCTCACTTCTTGATCTGGGCACTGGTGGACCTGGCCTGGCACCCTGGAGGAGTGTTAGAAACCCCAGCCGTGCAGAGTAGCATACAGCGAGGGCACAGCAAGTGTCTGTGCATGTCCCTAGGCTGGCAGTGTTTTCTAAACCTCCACTAAGGCCATGCCCTGGGTGTTCTGTGCACTCCAGCCCAAACCTGATGTTCTTTCTAGACACACAGCCTAGAAGGAGCCAGGGCTGAGTGGGCTCCGGAGGCCTTGGGTCTCAAAAACAACTGGTTAAGTGGAGAGACAGAGACAGAGACAGAGACAGAGAGACAGAGAGAGAGAGAAAGAACCCAGGATTTCCCTGGTTTCCCAGCAGTTGCCCCTCCTGAGACAGGGGCTGAACGGCCGGTGGCTGCTGCAGCCTCCACAGCCTGGCAGGAAGTCTGGCAGTCCGTGTGGTTGTAGCTGCCATGCTGGTGGGCAGCTCAGGCTGGAGAGGCCGGACAGCAGCCTGTCGGTCGGCACAGCAGGGCACAGCAAAGGCTTCTTGGAATCCAGCTCCCCAGGAAGCAGAGAAGGAGACAGTTCCCCTGGTTGGGCAAGACCCCGACCCTTACAGCCCAGACCGGGACCTTCCCAGGCACACTAGGACCCCAGTCCTCTCCTACCTTATGGGTTCTTCCTCCTCCTAGTCTCACAGGGCCCCGAATTGTATGATGAAGTCAGAAGACCTGGCCTGTCTTTTCCTCTTCTCGTCCTGGCTGGGCCACAGGGGCACGACCTTCAAACCGGAACAGCCAGGCCGGAGTCAAGTTACTCTCTGGCCATTTGGGAGAGAGGACAGAGAAGGGGGTGGGGTGCTCATACCCTGGAGGAGGCTAATGAAGGCCACCCCACCCTTCCCTTGAAAGCCCACTGAGGAAAATGCTCTTCTTACCCTAAGCCTCTAATAATCCATCCCTTCGATTGGCCAGCTACAATGCAACTTCTGTTCCCTGCTCCTCAGTGTTGCTCTTTCAAATTCAGAGACTCCAGCCAGTGGCTGAATCCAATATGTTTGCCAGTCTTCATCTTCCTGCTCTGCTCTTCAAGGTCCTGAACCGGCGAGACCCCTTCTTCTTCTGGGATGCTCTCAGCCTACGTGATGCTATGATTTCTGGCTGGCTCCTGCCTCCCTGATAGCCACACCTCCCTTCTGTGTACCCCTTCTTCTTCTCCTATGGCCTAAGCCAGATACTTTTCTTCTTTCTTTCTTTCTTTTCTTTCTCTTGTTCTCTTTTTTTCTTCTGATGGTAGGTACTAGGGATCAAACCCAGACCCTTCACACTGAGCTGTATCACCAGCCCTTTATATATATATATTTTTTGTTTGGTTTTGTTTTTTGTTTTTTTTGAGACAGGATCTTGTTAAGTCACTAAGTTGCCCAGAGTTCAAACTTGTGGTCCTCCTGCGTCTCTCACAGACTGCTGGGATTCCAAGGTGTATCACCACACCTGGCTCCCATTTCCATTTTATTTTTTGTTTTACTTTTTTTTTTTTTTTTTTTTTTTTTTTTTTTTTTTTTTTTTTTTTTTTTTGGTACCAGGGATCAAACTTACGACCTTGCACTTGCCAGGCAAGTGCTTGTGCCACTGAGCTAAATCCCCAGCCGCTCTATTTGCATTTTAAATGCATAATAACGGACACTAAAGGATGTCTATATCATAGATGAGAGTTACAATATGTGACAATAAAAGGAACCCCACTGGGCTATGGTATTCCTAAGATTCATCCGTATGTTAAGCTAACCATCTATGTTTGCTGATGTACGCTATGTGGATTTCACACATTGTCAAGTTGCCCCTCACCTCACCTGGCACATCGTACCCCAGAACCCACCCTTCTGTGCACAGGATCACTGTCTTCAAGAGATAGCATAGCTGACTCAAGATTCTCAGAGGTTGATTATTTGGGCAAGTCCATATTCTCTTTACCTTTTCTGATCTCTGCCTTTCCAGGTAGATTTCTGAATAAAGTTCTTGGCTCAAGTTAGGGCTATGGAAAAAAGAAAATTCATAGGAAACCAATGAACGTGGAAACACGGGAAAGTGCTCATGTGCGAAAATGACATCTCAAAGAGCAGGATTACCTAAGAAGACCCTTCTCTTCCTCCCCCTAAAAGCTCTGTGGATTAAAAACCATTGATCTCCCTGTTAGTCAGCTCTCTGTGACTGCAACCAACACCTGAGGGAGTCAGTTTATAAAGAGAAAAGGTTTTCTTTGGCTCAGTTTTGGAGATTTTAGCCCATGACCAGTTGATCCTGTTGGTTTAGGCCCACAGTGAAGCAGTGTATCATGGTGGAAGTATATAGTAGAGCAAAGCTGTTCATCTCATGGCTGGGACATGAAACAAGAGAGGAAAAGGAGGAATTAGGGTCCCCCTGTCCTCATTAAGGGCATGCCCTTGAGGTCCCCCCCATTTTTTTTTTTTTTTTGAGACAAGGTCTCACTATGCAGTTCAGGCTGGTCTTGAACTCACTTTGTAGCCCAGGCTTGTCTTGAACTCACAATGATCCTCCTGCCTCAACCTCCCAAGTGCTGAGATTACAGACATGTGTCACCATGCCTGGCTGTGAGTTTCCACCTCTTAGAGTTTCCATCACTTCCCAATAGCACAAAGCTGGGGGAAAAGCCTTTAACACATGATAGGGAGAGATTTAAAAGACAAACTACAGCACACTTTTATTCTGTCCATTATCTCTGCTTTCCACACAATCAGGGGAGTAGCAGGGAAGCCACCCACTGACCTCCAGTGGTGGGTTGAATGGTCCAGGGTGTTCATTTCTACACAATTTTCCATGTAGAGAGTTGATGCATAGTTAGAGTCTCTGTTGATGAAACTACTTCTCACTCCTATATGAGTGCTCAACACAGTGTGGGTGTTGTAGTCAGGGCTTACAAGGAGAACAATTATGTACAGGACACAGAATTTATAATACTGTTTTATGATGGTCACCCAGAGTTAAACACAAGAAAGTGCAGGAAATCTGTCCACAACACTAAAGACTCAGAATATTCAGCCAAGGGTCTGGATCCCACAGCAATGTCCTGCATGAGTCCAGCTGAAGACCCAGAGCCCATGACAGTGCCTCTCACGAGTCCAACTGGAGGTCTAGAGCCTACAAGAAGGACTCATGCCAGTCTGTTTTATGGATCTGCGCTGGGAAGGCCAAAGGTCAGTGGTGGAAGCTAGAAAGTCTATGCCAGCAGGGTGAAGGAGCTGTGCCAGTAAGTTGAGGGTTCTACACTGGAGCCAAGAAGTCACGCTCAAAATAAGGACCCTGTCTACCTTGAAAAGTACCACAGCCATCCTCAGCAACAGTGAGGTCCTGAGTTGCTCTAACGATGAGAACAGTCAAGTACATGCCAGGAAGCCAGTGTGACAAGCTTCTCCTGGATATTAAACAGCACACATCTTCCCCTCCGAAGCCAGGAAGCGATGCTCAGTGTAAGGAGCAGAGCTCCCCCAAAGTGAACCACAGCCACTCGCAGTGACACGGTCCTGAGCTCCTCCAATGATAATGGCCGAATCCATACTGGGGAAGCCAGCATGACAAGCTCCTCCAGAACCAACAGCTCAAAACAGCAACTCTTAGAAGAACCCACAACACCTTGCTCTTCTTCTCCATGTCTCTTTTTATGCTGGCAACTTTCCTCAGGTGGGCCATCTACACTCAGCACCATGCCGATTTAATTTAGCTGGTGTTAAGTTGACCACCAGTTCTTAATCCGTAACAGTGGGTTTGTGTATTTCTGACAAACAGTAAGCAGCTAGGTAATGTTTACACTCTCCACATACATCAAGATTTGATATCTTGATGTTTGTTTCTATTTCCAATGAGCTGTGACTTCTGGTGTTTTCCCTGAAAATAACCACCTGGTAAATTTAGACATCTAGTCAAACCTCACCCACATTCTCTGTATAAAGATTTCTTCCCCAAGCATGTCTGATTTTGTTCAATCCCTTCCCATATTGTTTATCCTCAAAAGTCCCAACTCTGCCTCACGGGCTATCCTCACTTCATTGTTCATGTCCGGACAGTTCTCCCATGAGGCTGAGCTCCACTTCTACAAAACTCACGCATCCCTGTGTGCTAACCAGGTGGCAGCGGGGCAAGTGGGACCATCCCTGCCCATCCGTCCTCTAACTTCACCTCCTAGACAGATGAACGTCTGCTTTGTCTTTCTGGCATCCTGGAGGAAATGCTCATGCTCTCACAGCAAAGATACCAAGCCCAAGGTCATTTGCAAACCTGAAACTTGACCTGTCGGGGCTCTCTGGGGAGGAAGCTTGGTGTACCTCGAGTTGCCCATGGAATCAGCATTTTGACAAGAACGGTACAGAGAGGATGAAAATGGTTTCGTTTTGCATTTGATGAGCTAGAACATTAAAGAGTAGGACCTCCCAGGAGTTTCTTCTTTCTTCCCAGCTTCCTTCTGAGCACCTACTTCTCTATCTTGCTTCTCATTTCATATATTTCATTCCCCACCTTGAAGATTCTGAGAGGCCCAAGATGCACTGCAAGAAAACACAACTGTTCCACTTCTCCAAACATAAAAAAAGTTACTTTTCTGACCGATTGAGTTCATTTCTATAAGGACTTGCCAGGACCAAAATAATACTTCCTTTACAAAATCACTGTTTTGGAGGCATTAATAATGCTCCCAGTGGAGCTTCCATCCCACATGGTACCCTCGGACGCCTTTCTGGAATCTCCAACATGGTGGAAGAAGGTCCATCTCCACAGTGAGGATGAGGGAGGGGGCCTGTGATCAGCTGCAGTTGTTTTCTAGGTCTTTTCCTCTTCTACTGACATGCACGTGGTCAGCTGCTCTTCTAGGAAATGGATATTAAGCCACAGACGTACAGACATGCTCCTTGTAGTCGATGAGTTTACAGTTCTCATCCATAAAGCATGGAAAATGTTATTACCCACCTCAGTGGGTTTTGAGAGAATCTAATGAGATAATATAAGTAAAATGCTCAGCCGGGGCTTGAGCACATGCTCAGTGCCCAGTCGCTACTGTAGCTACCGTTAGATCATCCCAAGGGGGCATTTGAATGAGCAACCATGGTTCATGATTTCAACAACTGCATTATACAAGACGCCGGCATTTAGCCAGGAGCCGTATAGAAATCCTAGAATGCTTGTCACTTCTCCACTTTGGCTTTGTTTAGCTCTGGGTGTTTTTTACATCATTTATTAGGAAAATTCTTAAAATGAGAAGTTGATACATGCATGTTTACAAAGAGAACTAAGAAGGGGGGAACTGGAACAATTCCATTTTGCAAATCAGGCATGGTGGCACATGCCTTTAATCTCAGCACTTGGGAGACTGAGGCAGGAGGATCGTTGTGAGTTCAAGACCAGCCTGGGCTACAAAATGAGTTCAAAGCCAGCCTCAACTGCATAGTAAGACCCTGTCTCAAAAAAATAGGGCCAAGGATTTAGCTCAGTGGCCTAAGTGCCTGCCTGGCAGGCACGAGGTTGTGAGTTCAATCCCCGGTCCAAAAAAAAAAAAAAAAAAAAAAAAAAATTCCATTTTGCACCACAGTCAGATTTGGGAGAAGAACCCTCCACTCAGGGCAGGTTTCACTTGGTATGAGTCATTTTCTTCTGGTTTTTCACGTTGGGATTATGGGAATGTTTGTTTATTTGGTTTTGCTTTTTGAAAAAAATTTCAAAATTTTAAGTATGGCTAATTTTATGTTATTGTTATTTTTTTTTCATCCTTTTGAGACAGGGTCTTTCTATGCAGTTCAGGCTGGCTTTGAGCTCACTTTGTAGCCCAGGTTGGTCTTGAACTTGCAATGATCCTCCTGCCTCAGCCTCCTGAGTGCTGGGAGTACAGATGTGTGCCACCACACCTGGCTAGTATGGCTAATTTCAACAGGAATCAGCTGATCTGGACCCCAAAAGACCAAAAAATGGTAGGACAGGAGTGGGTAACTGAAAGAAGATAAACTTTCTAGGGTAAACTTGGCTTCCACAGTGGCCCACACAGCAACACGCAGAGTGTGCCGACAAGTCCAGGAATTCACTGCACTTTGTGTTGGAAATTTGCAAAGTTTCCACCACATGCCATGAGATGAAACAGCAAGAAGATCTCCACCGCATGGGACTGTGGAATCTTGGACTTCCCAGCCTCCAGAGCCAAGGGCCAAATACATTTCTGTTGTTAGAAATCACCCCGTGTCAGGGGCTGCACTCTAACAGCACAGGTGTGAGGTTGTGAGTTCAATCCCTGGTGCCGCAAAAAAAAAGAAAAAAAAAGAAAAAAAGAAATTGCCTGGGATTTAGCTCAGTGACTTAAGTGTCTGCCTGGTTAGCAAGAGGTCGTGAGATGATCGATCCCTGGCACAAAATAAAATAAAATAAAATAAAACACTCAGAAATTCATTATCTTGAAATTCTGGGGATAAACATCCACAGTCAAGGTGTCAGCAGGGCCATGTTCCTCTGCAGGCTCGAGGGCACGGTCCTTTTCCTGGCTCTGCAGTCTTCACTAGCCATTCCTCCACTTAGAGATCGGAGGGAGTCTCATCTCCACCTCTGACTTCAGTGATCTTTTGCTCCTTCCCGTGTCTCTTAGCAGGACACTTATCATTGGATTTAGTTCCACCAGGATATTCCACAATGATCTTATCTTGTGATCCCTAACTTAATTACATCTACAAAGATCCTTTTTTGTACTAAGGTCACAGTCACGGTTCCTGAGGGTTAGGATACAGACCACAAGTCAACCTACTGCAACATCCACCTGAAAAATCTGTACATAGTCACTGAAAGATATGTACAAAAATGATATTAGTGGCTTTACTCCTAAGAGCAAAAATACTGAAAAAAAACAAAAACAGTGTTTATCAACAAATAGAATAGTTAAACAAATGGTGATGTATTCTTAAAATGGAATACCATTCCCGGGTGTGGTGGTGCATGCCTTTAATCCCAGCACTTGGGAGGCTGAGGTAGGAGGAGCGTTGTGAGTTCGAGGCCGGCTTGGGCTACAATGTGAGCGCAAGGCCAGCCTGACCTACACAGGGTGACCCTATCTCAAAAAACTAGGGCCAGGAGTTTGGCTCAGTGGCTTAAGCGCCAGGCGATGAAATGATGCTTGGCATTGTGAGCATCAGCGCGGAGATGCGTTTCCATTAACATGAAGTTCATGAAGTGGCAAAATCAATCCGTGGCGTTGGAGGTCAGCGTAGTGTACCAGGAATGAGTGAGATGGGGGCTAGGATTCTAGTTGACAGCAAGGACAAGGGCCCAAAAATGGAGTTGGGAAGTCCAAAGAGGAGTCTGCCAACTCACGATCCTCCAAAGAAACACCTGCCACGTGTTCTTTGGCCAGAGCATGACCAGGCGGGCCACCGGCTCACAGGAATAGGAGCCCTGCAGGGCACTGATTGGGTCCTGAAAAGTACGGAGCCTCTTATAGGGAAGAGATTGTATCACTCACACGACAGCCCAAGCTCCCTTCTAGGTCTCTTCAAAACTCCTAGACAAAGAGCCTTCTAAAGTATTCTACTCGGACCCCCCTCTGGGCTAGTAGGACCTTTATTTCCTTGCCTTTGGCATATATCCTTTACTTTCTTGCCTTTATAGCTTATAAATAAATTTGTTTGGACCCTACCTCCTCATTCCTGGTCATTGTGGAAACATGACCCATTCCGGTAACAACAGTTTCTTGGCCTAGGGGGAGATGACTAGGACCTCCTGAGTTATTAGAGGTATTCTATATGTCGATTGGTGTATTGGTGACATCCATGTGAAAAAATTAATTATATGTATATGTTACAGCTCAACAAATATCTAAAAATAAATAAAATTTTAATGACAGTGCAATATGTCATCAATGTTCAAACTACTTTAACAGCTTTGTGGAAGTAGAATTGATGAATGATAACCTGCACATATTTAAATTATAGAATGTGATATTTCCTTTTAACCGATGTGTATGCACACATGAAACCATCACCACTGTCAAGCTAACAACACAGCCACCACTCCAAAAAGTTTTCTCTTGCTTCCCCCACCTTCCCCGCATCCCTCCCTATGCAGGTCATTTAAATTTTTATGTTAAAAAGTTTTGCAAACCAGGCAGAGTGGCATATCCTAAAATCCCAGCACTCAGGAGGCTGAGGCAGGAGAATTGTCATGAGTTCAAGGCCAGGCTGAATTACACAGTGAGACTCTCCCCGCCACCAATTTTTGGCAAACAATAGCAATAACTCAGAAACCCACACACACTCTCCACTCATGTGTAACTAGGGCTGGAAAACTCAGGAGGAAGGGCTACAGATACAATGAAAATCAGGAGTCCAGGAAGAAGCCAGGAAGGAGTGCCCATGGCTATGATCACAGACTAAGCCCGCAAGGCATGAAAGGCCCATCCAACTGGACAGACCAGCCGTCACTTGTTTGGAATATGAAGAACAGGACGGACAACCTGGAAATTGGAACCTTCCACAAATTGGCCAGCACCGGGCCCTGGGGCTAGGGAGACAGCACAAGCTCACTTGCCCACACAGGAAGCTTGCCAGGGAGGAGGCTGGGCTGGGCTGCCACGCTCTGAGCGACTTTCCCTCTGCCTTCCTGGCTGCTGGAGCCAAGGAAGATTAAATAAGTCACACAGACACACATTCCCCTGAATTAGGAACTTTACTGGAAACCAGGAAGACTTCCTTCTAGACAGAGACGAAAGCTTCCTCCTGTCCCCTTACAAAGTTCTTCAGTGAACTGCACGGGAAGAGCTGCCTAATCCCAGAGCCAGAGGGAACTCGAGGAAGAACCAGCAGGTGACGGGGTTAGGGACCCGAAGCCTGCCACCTACTTCAGATGCATGCATAATCAGATGAGGCAGTGGGGGAAATGTTAGTGGCAGAATTTAGATGGTGAGTATACAGATGCGTCAGCTCTTCCGTGTTTGCAAATTCTCACTAAAAAGTTAGAGGAGGGAGGATGAGCAAAAGAAAAAAAGTAATAAAAAGGAACCAGTAAGAAAACTGTAGATGAAGACTACTCTGCTAGGAAACCAACTAAATAAAAAATGAAATGGGTAGAATTATTAAAACAAGAAGTAAATAGAAATAAAATGAAGAAAAACAGAAGCCACAGAACATCAAAGACGGTGTGATGATCTCAAAAGCAGCTGGAAATAAAAGACAGATTACTCAGTGAAGTCAAAATTAGAGCCACTGAGCATTTCTCAACAATAAGAAGCGAGAACAAGAACAATTCCTTCACTGCACTGAGTGAAAACAGCTATCAGTTTAAAACTGCGTGGCCTGCAGTCCTTCAAGAGTGAATGTGGAATTGGAGACTTTGAGAAGCAAATATGTCTTCAGAAAGAAAAGCTGAAAAAGTCTTGTTGTAAATAAATTTCCACTAAAGGGAAATTTAAAGAATTTATTTCAAGAGGAAGAAAAGCATTACCAGAGGGAAAATATAAAATGTAAAATGAAATGATGAGCAATGAAAATAATAAATGTGTGATTAAATCTAAATAGTGATTTATGAAAATACAGTTTGGTTTCCAGCTTTTTTTTAAAAAAATAAAAGGACAGGACTGAAGTACATGATAATCGACTAAGAGTCAGGATGAAGGATTGTAATGAAAGTGCTCTGAGGTCTGGGTGTTGTTCCAGGGAAAAAAGATACTTAACAAGAAATTCTGACACATGAAACATGCATTTAAAACAGTAGAAAAAGAATGCATAACATCTAAACTCAGAGAGGGAAGAAGAGGGACAAGAAAATCTCTCAATCCAAAATGAGCACAAAAGGTAAAATAAGAAACATGTAGGGCAGTAGGTGTGGTGACCCATGCCTGTGATCCTAGCACTGGGGAGGCAGAAGCAGGAAGATCACTAGGAGTTCAAAGCCAGCCTGAACTACATAGCAAGACCCTGTCTCAAAAAAAAAAAAAAAAAAAAAAAAAAAAAAAAAAAAAAAAAAAAAAAAAAAAAAAAAAAAAAGAAAGAAAGAAAAAAGAAAGAAAGAAAGAAAGATTAAGGAAATGGGATAAACAAAAAGTACACAAACTATTATGACTGAAATTTTAAAATACAAGCATGTGGACCAACTGCTGCAGTTAAAAGACTGCAAAATTAGAAGTAGGGAAAAAACAAGTCTAGCTACAAGGCATTTATAAGATAAATGAAGATAAGAAGCCTGTAATCCCAGCACTCTGGAGGCTGAGGGAGGAGGATTGATGTGAGTCTGAGGCCAGCCTGGGCTGCAAAGTGAGTTCAAGACCAGCCTGAACTGCCTAGCAAAACCCTGTCTCAAAAAGACAAAAAGGGAAATTGAAAATAAAGTGAAAGGAAAATACCAGCAAACTACAATAGCCAAAAGGTAGTATAGCTGTTACATCACACGGAAAGATGCTAAAGCAATAAACGTTTATAAAGCCGAAGACAACCGAGAGGAGGCACTATCACAGGCTTGGGTCACCACACCTCCCAAGTTACAACATGAAAGCGCTCTTGGATACATTAAAGAACAATGTTATCCAAATCAGGAAGGAATGTGCATTCTTTCCATCACACAGACTATTTACAAAAATTGACAAAACTTTGGGAACATTGAGAGAAGGGGGACAAGAAAACCCCATCCTATCAAGATTCCCACTCATCTCCTCCTTTGGTGTACACCGTTGGCTCAGCTCACAAAGTCTCCCCCTCAGGTCTCCCCAAATTCCCCCTCCACATCTGCAATCCAGCCTGGCTGGAGGATTCTGTCCCTGTATAAATCCACCCACTTTCCAAAGTCCAGCTTCAGGCTCTTCTCCCCCTACTCCTCATCATCCTAAAATAAAGTGCTCACTTGACTTTCTGAATGGTGGGAGTGTTCCTACTTCCCACACATCCTTTGGTCTACCTAAGGGGCCAGGGATTTAGCTCAGTGGCATCTCACCTGCCTGGCATGGGCAAGGTCCTGAGTCTGATTCTCAGTACCAAAAAAAAAAAAAAAAAGTTGGTTTACCTAGCCAAGACCCACCACATTTCAATGCCCTGTGCCCAAGCAACATTTCCTGGAAACACTGCAGCAAACACCCCCTTCGAAACATCTTCCCGTCCTTAGTTCTCAAAACAATACGTTTTTCTGGAAAAATCTTTTATTATCACCTTGAGTCATAACAAAATGTTCACCACCATTTGGGATCTCCTGATAAATAAGAGTTCCTGAGGGCATGCACTTAGTATTAGTCACAGAGTATTGATGCCAAAAGTCTGCTCAGGGAATGAATACACTCCTGTATTTTTCTCTTAATGCTCCTATTCATCCTTCAGCACCCAGTTTAGCAATCCCATCCTCTAGGAACTGTTCTGATGGTTCAGAGCAAAGTGAATCCTTTTATTCTGTCTCAGGGCCTCCTATTTCTTTATCCTGTCTATGCAAGTCATTGTGCAATCCGAGTAATCCACTGGTAAATGCACCTGTTCCACTCACACTACCGCAGGGACAGGGCAGGGTGTGTCCCAGCCAAACTCCCTGTGTGCACAGTGCTTGGCACACGGTGCTCAGGACCTTGCTTTCATTTTTTTTAATTTTTTTTTATTTTTTGTACATGCTTGTAATTCATAGAGTTTACAGTCATCTTGGGAAGTAGGTACACGCTCATACCACAGTTTGTTTCTTTTTTTTTATCCCCTTCCCTCTCCTTCCTTCCCTCTCCTCCAATTGTCCTATTCCATCTTGTATTTTTGTTGATATTATTAATCCAAGCTCATGCTATGGCATATAATGTTTATATTAGCTGATTAGGTTCCTGTACACAGAGCATCTTTATTCTACTTATTTCCTCTTCCCCTCTCCCTCACCCCTCTCCCTTGTTTCCCCTGAACCACTTCCCTATTGCAAGAGACCCATCCCCTTGTCCTCTTCTATCCAAACTTTATTATTCTCTTTGTACTTTGCTCCACTCAAATGAGAGCTACCATACAGTGTTTAAGTTTGTGGGTCTGGTTTATTTCACTCAACAGTATATTTCCCAAGTGTATCTATTGTCCTGCAAATGTCTCGAATTTGTCATTCTTTATAGCTGAGTAGAAACCACGTTTTATTTATTCAGTCGTCTGTTTGATGGGTATACAGGCTGCTCCCAGGATTTAGCTATTACAAATTGTGCTGCTCTAAACATAGGTATGCATGAATCACTGTGTAGTATGTTGTCTTACGCACTTTGGGGAAGATACCTAGCAGGAGGATAGCTGGGTCATATGGAATTTCTAATTTCAGTTCTTTGAGAAATCTCCATTCTGATTTCCATAATGGTTGTTCTTTATTAAATAGAAAAATTGAAAAATGAATCTTTCACTTCCAAGGATATTTTGCTTCCCCCAGACTAAATTTACTAGCACAGAGTATATTATTGTTATAATTTATCCCAGAAATTTTCAAACATTCCTTATACCTACAAAACCATAATGATTTGTCTTGTACACCAACATTTAACTCTCAAGGTTATCAACGTTCTTGCCAGGGGATATAACTCAGCAGCACAGCACCTGCCTGGCAAAGGCGGGGTCATGAGTTCAATTCCCAGTATTAAAAAAAAATTCTTGCCAATCTTTTGATAGAGTTGTTTTTTGTTTTGTTTTGTTTTTTTTTTTTTGCACCAGGGATTGAACTCACAACCTCGTGCCCGACAGACAGGCGCTTAAGCCACTGAGCTAAACTCCCAGCCCTAGTTTTTTGAGGCAGGGTCACACTGTGTAACTCAGCTCCGGCAGATCTTGTGCTCGCCTTGTAGCCCAAGCCAGGCCTTGAACTCACAACGCTCCGCCTACCTCAGCCTCCTGAGTGCTGGGATTAAAGGCGCCACCACGCTTGGCTTTGATACAGTTTTCTAAGAACTTGTTGGGATATAATTACATACTATGAAATGTAGCCATTTTGATTGGACACTATTAGCAAATATGTTCACCCATAACTTTCCCTTGTGGCACAGAACACTGTGTACTAAAATTTTTAATACATATTTGCTGCCTCATTCAGATATGATCTGAGATAAACTGAGGGAAGAGGCTTGTCCTTTGAAGAAATGTGAGATTTTGAATATCCCAGGTCCACCCAAAAGGAAGGATTTGGGCTTTTAGGGCCTCTTTGCTTCCCTGGAACTCAGCCCTAACTAGTCTCGATTCAGTTGAATCAGAGTACGCTTAACCACACCCTGATGAAAGTTTCCTCCCCTGTGATCTGAGAATGGAGAAGCGAGGTCTTCATTCCTTTACAGTGGGGTGCAGCCTCTGACACAGGCCAGCGACTCCTCCCTCAGCCTTCTCGTCGCCAATCCAGAGAGTCCACTACTAGTAGCCTCTTCATTCCCCGCAGCCTGCCCCTCGCAGGCCCTGCACCACACAGAAGGTCACGTTATTGCATCACAGATGCCAGACGTGGATGCCGGTGCCAGGGCAAACGGGGCTGAGCAGAAGCCTCGCCCCCGGGCCCAGCACCGTCCTGGACATGGGCTGCAGACCCTCAGAACCTCCCATGGCAGGAAGTGGGGCAGAGCGATGGGGAGCAGAGCAAGGGTAGGGGCTGAGCGCATCCTGACAAGGCAGACACTGGAGGTGGAGGGCAGGGGACGGGACATTGCTCACATCCTTTCTACACCACAAGTGGAGGGGGAGTGGAGGAGAGTTGTTTGGGGACACAGGAAGTTGGGGCGCTCGGCAGAAGAAGCAGGCAGCGAGGAAGGCCTCACTGAGAGCGTCAGCATCTGAAGGCTCACGAAGTGATGCGGGAACACTCAGCTTTTCATCTAAGCGGGAAATGCAACCCAGCAAGGAGCAAGGAAGGGGACGGATGTAGCGATTGGCCATTATTTAGCACAGAAAAGCCACTTTCATCATCGCATGGTGTTGACAGTGTTTTGATCTGGTACAGAGGTTCGAACCGTGCCCCACCCCCAGTACCTGCAGACTCACTGCAGTTTTATTTTCTGCATCTGCTTCCTCCAGATTGACCTTCACAAATCGTTTTGCTTTATTTGTTGTTTATTCACCCCTGTAATGCAAGCATGATAAAAATGTATTCATGGTGCTTCATGCCTATAATTCCAGCACTCTGGGAGGCTGAGGCAGGAGGATTGAATTTGAGCCCAGCCTGGGCAACTATAGCAACTTAGTGAGACCTTTCCCAAAAAAATAGTAGCTGGGGATGTGGCTCAGTGTGAAGGTCCTGGGTTCAATTCTCAATACTGAAAAAGGAGAAAAGGGGGAAGAGGAAGGGGAAGACGAAGAAGAAGAAAAGAGAGCTTACCATGTAGTAGGTCAGAATGATTTTAGCTAGCACATATTTAGAACTGACTCTAACCCTAGTGACTCTTAAGTCAAATGAAAAATCTAGAGGCCAGGCATCGTAGTACATGCCTGTAATCCTGGTACTTGGAAGGCTGAGGCAGGAACATGGCAAGAGTTCCAGGCCAGCCTAGACTCATAGTGAGTTTAAGACTAGCCTGCACTACAAAGCGAGATCCTATCCCAAAACAAAACAAAGCAAAACAAAGCGGGGAGGGGGGGCGGCGGAATATGTTTGGTACAAGGTTTCCAGAATGACAAGAAAAACTTCAACTTGGGGGAGGAGAACAGAGAAGGAAGAACAAAATAAGATTCCCAGAAATACTCTGCAATAGTGGGGGAAGAGAAATCAGAAGTCGAATGTTGCCACATCTTGGAAAAAGTATGTAGGAAATTTAGGAAAGAAATGTCTCCTAATTTACATGACTCATCCTGCAAAATTCAACACATCCATTTATTTCTCTGTCACTTAATATTCTCCATCTGCACAACTGACCTACTCTAATCTGCGCAAACAGGTATTATGAAAATGTAATACACAATGCATAAGTAATACACTGGGACTGTAAAGTGAATATGCTCGAATCCTGCCCCCCAACATTGCCAAGCTCCTCTGTCTCCCAGGCATATTCCTTTCCTTTCCTTTCCTTTCCTTTCCTTTCCTTTCCTTTCCTTTCCTTTCCTTTTCTCTTCCTTATTGGGGACTAAACCCAGGACCTTGAGTATGCTAGGCAAGTACTCTAACACTGAGCTATACTCCAGAAGTTTTTTGGGGTTTTTTTCATTTGTTTTTGTCTTTTATTTTTTGGGGTTTTTTTGAGACAAGGCCTTACTAAGCAGCTCAGGCTGGCCTCAAACTTGGGATCCTCCTGCCTCAGCTTCCCAAGTAGCTGGGATTATAGCATGTGCCACTATGCCTGGCTAAGGGATAGTCTTATTTGTAGCTAACTCATTAATTTTATCACCAGCCAAGGTCTGCCCAAGTCACATAACCATTGTGGGTGGTGCTTCGCTGAACAACCACTGCCCAATGAGCCAACATATTTTTTGTTCTCAAGGACTCCACAATGGAGATCAGAAGGCAAGATAAGCAAACACAGAAGACTGTACTCAGCACTGAGCAGAGTACAGGAGAACTAGAATTTCTGTCTGAGCAGTTGGTTTATAACTTGAACCTTTGAAGCACTCACAATATGAGATAACACGTCCACATTTGCTTTAACTACACTCCAGCCTGTAGGTCTTTGAGGTTTGGGGTTTTGCACTCAGAAGACCCATGTCGTTTCCCTGTGTCCACACCCCCAGGTGGCTATGCACTTACCCCATGGCCCAATGCCACGCATACACAGGTTCTTACCACATGCACTGAGCTAGACTCACAGGTGTCCTCAGTCCTGGCTGCACACTGGAATCCCCATAAAATCAGAGTACCTGGAGGGCGGATCCCTCAAATCAGGAATCTTCAAAGCTCCTGCTGTGACTCTGACACGCAGCCAAGACTGAAACCCTGAACTTATGCACCGCTTATACGTGCACGCAGAAGATGCAAGTTTGACTCAGCAGGCCTTGTGTTCTGGCCTAAGGCTCTAACTTTCTACCAAGTTTCCAAAGGCTGTGATGCTGCAGGCCTCCTGCTGGAACCTCTGGCGGAGGGTGGTGCTTCTTGTGCCCTCTGGTGGCCAGAATCTTCCTAGCAGCACTTTGCAAAGAGCTGACATTAGCAGCCCTCTGCAGCACATCATTTCTGCAGTCTTTACCGATTTTTTCCCCAGTGCCCAATCAGCTGCATCTTAACTTTGTCCTTGTAGTACCCTGGGCAGAGCCCTGTCAAGCCTACCTGGACTCTTGACCTACAAAACTGTCAGCTCACAAATGTTATGCAGCAGTAGAAAAGGAATAGAGAGTTTTATAGACTACAATAACAGGACGGTTGAGAATTGCAAACAGACCCATGGGCTTGGCCATTGACCCTGCACAATTTTGCAGTCCAGGCAGATGAATCTGCTCCAGTCTTCTGCTCCAATGAGAGGAGACACTGAAGGGACTGTGTTTCTTTTTATCAAGACTATTCCTGCTGCATTTTTCTTCCCACAAAATTTTTCCCCCACCTTGTGATGTTTGTTGTCACTGACCTCTGCAAAAGCTCAGGGATAGCCAGACATAGTGGTGCACACTTGTAATCCCAGAACTTGGGAGGCTGAGGTAGGAGGATTGCTGTGAGTTTGAGGTTAACCTAGGCTACACAGTGAGCTCAAGTTCAGACAGAATGACATGAGACCCTGCCTCAAAGAAGAAGAAGAAGGAGGAGGAGGAGGAGGAGGAGGAGGAGGAGGAGGAGGAGGAGGAGATGGAGAAAGAAGGAAAGAAAAAAGAAAGAAAGAAAGAAAGAAAGAAAGAAAGAAAGAAAGAAAGAAAGAAAGCGGCTCAGGGATAGGGTGGGGAGTATGTCTCAAATGGTATTTTCCAAAGATGAGCACAGCAATATATTCACCCCACATACCCTCCTTACAACAGAACCAGACACTCCTCTATTGAGATATGGGATATATGTTTCTTCCTGTTCAGTCAAGCAGACATGAGACTATGGTGGGAGTGACACTAGGCGACTTTCAAGGCTAAGTCATACCTCTTGTTCTCTCTCAGGATGCTCATCCTTGGAAGTCAGACGCCATGCTGTAAGGAAGCCCAAGCAGCCACATAGGCTGTAAGGAAAGTTGGGGGGCAGATAGGGAAAGTTAAAGGGCTTCAGTGAGGTTTCTGGCAAATGTAGAGTTAACTCCCTGCTAGAGAGAGAATAGCTAAGAAAAATAAAAAGAGAGACCTGATAAGGCTGACCTGGCTCACTTCATGCCAAGATACAGCTTCCCCCTCCCTCCATCTTCAGTTAAGCAGGAGAGAAACAAAGTGGGGAGAGGGATGAATATTTCATGAAAACTCACTTTGTATTTAAAATATACACTAACATCTAAACACTCACACACCCATATATATAAATACATATATATTTTACTATTCTCACCCTATTAATACACTAAAATGTACATGTATCCTTTTTACTAATTTGACCTTGAATGTAACTCTGCTGTAAATCTCACAAGATAGGCATCTAGACAGCACAAGAAGATCAGAGAAGTGCTTATACAAGAATGTACACAGGGACAAGGGAAGGGGCAAAGGCCAAATCAGGGGTCTCAGAGCCCCAAAATAGCCAATCAAGTTACAAGAACTCTCAAGAAGGGGAGGAGAGTCCCTGTCTTGCCAGGTAATAAAAGAGGCTAAGAACAAAGACCCCCGAGTGCCAGCTCTAGACTCCCTACCTTACTCCAACAAAGTAGCTATCGATCTACTTATTCTCTCTCCTTTTCCCAATAAAGGGAATTTTGCTTTTTCATTTTTCTTCCCTTTCCAATAAAGTGCTTCATATTGCCTTCTAAATGTATATCTCTAATTCTTTTATTGATGTAGGCTTTTTTTTTACAGACCTCAGATAAAAATCTGCCTTCTCAAGATGTAACAGGCGACCCACCGTTATCCTGGAAACAGTCCCAGCTGAGAGCTATCATCGATTCCCAGACATATGAGTGAGCAGGAGCCTTCAGAAGACTCCAGCCCCATCCTCAAGTCACTGCAGCCACTCCCTGTCCAAATCCTAGATTTGTGAGCAGAACAATGTTGCTTTAAGTCACTCAGTGCTGGGGTGACTTGTTACATAGCAATAGCTCACTGAAGCACTCTTGGATCTCTCCTGAGGACAAAACAGTAAATATGATCAGGTAGAGGGTGAAAGGGAGGAGCCACAGGTTTTGACAAGCTACAGGTGCATTGCCTATTTTTCATTAATTACTATCATAAGATATAAAGCCTATTGCTTATAAACTAGTAGGAAATCAGTCCTAGAACATTCTAGGAAAATTAGTATTTTAAAAACTTTCTTCTTTGCCATTTAATTCAATTGAAAGGTTGTCCTTTTACACAGTTGTCAAGAACAGGGCAGGCCCCTAAGAAAGTGTAACTTTAGACGTTTTCTCCAGGTACCATCGCTCCTGTTGCAGGCAGATGTCTAAGCCAACTTCTGTGAATCCCCACCTCCTGTTATTGATGCCCTTTATAATTTCTTTCCTTCAGTTAGAGGCTTGACTCTGTGACTTACTGCTAACTAAGACTACAGCAAATGCAATAGCACATCAGTTCCATGATTAGGTGAACAGAACATTGTAGCTTCTGGCTGGCTGGCAAACTCTCGATTACCTTCTTGACTCAAGGCTTTAATGAAACAAGGTGCCATGTGGGTGAGGCCCTCATGTTGCAGAACTAAAGTCTGCACCTAGGAAAAACCAAAGCCCAACCATTTATGAAAAACTGAATGAATTTTAGGAGTGACTCCTTTCCAGCTGAGCCATGAGATGAGATATCAGTCTTGGCTGACACCGTGATTGAGGCAGAGGACTCAGCCAAGCCCTGCTTGGGTTCCAGACAAGACAAATTAGCCCAGAACACATTTCAGATGGGCTTACAACAGCCCTCATTTGTTACTTTCCAGTTTCTGTGGATTTCTTAGGCAGTAATAAATAACACCCTACATGTCCGCCTTGAAGTCATTTCTTTATCAAATTCCCAGGCATGCTCAACCTAACATGCACACCACACACACACACATGCATACACGCACGCATGCACAGACGCATACACACACACACACACACACACACACACACACACTTTCTCAGCTGGGTGTGCCTACACCAAGTATGTATGTCAGCTACATTGCACCTACTGACTTCTCTCTTGGTGTTTGAACCTGAGTTTGCTGAGTTCTCTTGGAATGATGTAGCCTGCTCCTCACCCCTATAAAATATTCTCCCCTGAACCATGAGTCTGACTTTGAATCAGGCGAAGTCTCAGACACAGTCTTCGACCCTGGATGTCACAATTTCATTTATTCTTCCTCTGGGCCAGGCTGAGCTCAGGCTCTGCAAAACTTGTGACTTCCTCAGATGTACTGGCTCTTGCCATAGCAGGAAGAGCTCTTTCCTCCGAGTCAGGAACTTTCAGGCTCCTTCCCCTCTTTTCCTGGCAGTCTGCACTAGCATGCCTTATGCCAATGGTGGCAAACCTATGGCATGAGTGTTATTCGTTTCTCTTTTAAGACAAAAGATGTTAACGTATGAGTTTTTTTATTCTAAACTAAAATGTCAGTATTCAGGTTTAATCGCAGCATTGGCATTTTGTGACCAGTGGGTTGTGTGTTGCAGGTTGGGCCCTCATCTTTGAAAGGTTTCCTGTCACTGCCCTGGGCCACTGACGTTTCTCAGCTTTGGAAAGTTGAAGAGCAACTTTACCCCACATAATCCATTGAGGAATCCTGGACTGGAGAGGATCAGGGACAGGAGGGGCAGATGTGGACTTCTGCACTCAGTTTTATTGGAACATTGTGAAGCAGGACAGTCGAAGTTGGGGCCACCTGGGAATTTCTGCCTCCCCCTCATCTGCTCCCCCCCATATTACATGACAATGTAAGTTATTTTTCCCACAAAACTTTCTTTCAAATCATGCATCTTTCCTTTGGTCTCATTCCATTTTAAGTTTATATTCTGTAGCCAAACACTGTACCTCAAGAAAGAAAGACCTGCTTGTTCCCAAATACTAGATGGAATTTCCCAGGACACTGGTTTAACATTTCCAATGGTCTTCTCAGCCAAGTGTAGGAGAGGATGCTGTCTGCAGTCAGGAGTTAGGCATACCTCAGATACCACCCCACAGCATGGAAAAGTGCTCAACAAGGCTCAGACATCTCAGGTGACCACTGTGCAGACAGCAGTGTGACTGCAGATGCTGCAGTCAGAGCCAGGGAGCTCTTCCCAGCCAGAGGCCCTGGAGTGAACAAAGGTGGTCAGGGGCTTTCTCACCCTCTCAGAAATGACAGTGTGCATTGCTCTATGCATTGAGTCAGCTCGGAGTGAGATTTTCTATGAGAAATAGGGGAGCTGGGAGGCAGCGAGTCTGAGAGTCCCTGAGATGCGGTAAAGAGCCAGAGCAACAGACTAATAATTTGAGGAAACAATGTGTTGGAAGGCCCTGAGGGTTAATTTTTCATACATCTAATAAATATTTGTTATCCACTCGGCTTCAGGTACTGTCTTAGGTAGTGATGTTATAGAGGACAAGATGTATCCAGCCATTGCTCAAATTAGGATCCATTCCAAATGATACAAAGCCCTCACCACAAAGCACAGAAACTATGAAACAGTATAAGCAAACATAGAAGAATATCATAAAAATTAATCTCAGCTTTTGGGTGGACTCTCTAGGAATGATATCATAAAAACAAAAGGGATTCATGCCAAAAAAGTCGTAAACAAAATAAAAGACAAATGACATATTCATAGAAACGCTTGTTACTTGTGTCATAGAGTTAACTTTCCACATTTCTAAAAAGCTCCCAAAGTCAGTAAGAAGACGTACACAATAATCCAGTTATAAAATGGGCAAAGGCAGAGTTCATAGAAGAAGAAAATCTAATATCTCTTCTATTTCACTTATGTTAAGAGAAAGACAAATTTAAACTTCCATGAGGCATAATTCTTCATGTACCAAGTTGGTCATGACTTAAAAACTGATGAACTTTTTTGCGTTATCACTATTTGATGAGAGCAAACAGGTATTGTGTGTTGTGAATAGGAACATAAATTGCCCTTACCTTCATAGAAAATTACATGAAGTATTTATTTTAATGTTTGCTATTTAAATGACTTATTTATTGCAAATGTTAGAGATGTACCTAGATTTTAACTGAAAGTAATGGTGTTAGAAACTTTTCTTATTAAAAAAAAAATCAGTGTGGGCTGGAGACATAGCTCAGTGGCACAGTGTCTGTCTGGCAAGCACAAGGTCCTGAGTTTGATTCCCGGCACATACACACAAAAGATCAGTGTGGAGATTCCTCAAAAGAAAAATCCTAAAAATAGAAATTTCATTTTATCTAGCTATAACTCTTCTGCATGTCTTCCTGAAAGAGTTAATGACATCATATTACAGTGACATATGCATATTTACATTTATAGCAGCACAACTCATAACAGCTAAATCTCAGAAGTGACCAATATGTCCATCAACAGATGGATAAAAAAAATTTGCTACATATAAACAATGAAGCACTATTCAGCCATAAAGGATAAATCTGAGTCATTTGTAGAAAGATGAATGTACCTTAAAGCCATAATGCTATGTGAAATAAATCAGACACAGGTTAAATAGCATGGTTTATCTTATATGAAAAAAAGTATAAATAATTCAAAGAGTAAAATAAAAGATTGATAGAAAACAGGGAGGTAGACTTTGTGGGGAAAGGAAGGAGATTTAGGAATGGGAGATGGGAGAGACAGGAAGAGAAGGAAAAGTAAAAAGGATTAAGATATGTGTACATACCAATTCTCCAGGATGAATATATTTATTACCACAACATATGCTAACAAAAAAGGACACTAAAAACAGAAATTTTTCCTGTACACTCACAAATACGAGGTATGACATAGGTATAATTTCTAGGCATTTTTTCCCTTATGGTAAAAAATGTTGGACACAATTGACATGTCCCCAAATTGGGGCTGGTTAAATGAATGACAGCACACACAGAGGTGTGCTGGGGAATCTCCAGCAACCGGGTGTCTGGTGAAAAAATTGCTGATTTACAGCACTGATTGTGCTTAGGAAATATTATTCCTTAGGGTCCAGTCTGGTTTCCCTGGCTCCTCTCTCCATCCACTCTCCCCGCATCTCTCTCCCCTCTCTGGTGTTTCTCCCAGCAAGTCTGATGACTCCTGGAAATTATCCTGCAGCCCAGTTCTCAGAGTTCCAGAATCTATTTGCTTCCCCAGGTTGTTTACTTACTAGTCACTTTCAGTGTGTCCTAGCTAGGTTTTTTCATGATTCCTCCAAACTCCCCACTTTGTGTGACCCCACCATTCCTCCCTACCCGCAAACACCTTGTCCTGAAATGTTCCGTTCCTGTTTCTCTCTGCCCTTACTTTATTCTGAAGCAGTTTTACATTTATAGAAGAGGAACAAAAATAGTACTGAGAGTTCCCCCGTGTACCTTTCGGGCTGTGTCCCCAGTCTTGCATGACTCCAAAACAGTGATGAAATGTTAAGAATTCCAAACTTTATTTGAATTAACTAAATTCCAAACTTTACTTGAATTTCACCAAGTAATGTCAGCATGTATACCAGCTCCAACATAGGATGGTACATTGCCTTTTCTAGTCATTGTTGCAATCTGTCACAGTTTCTCAGACTTTCCTTGTTTTTCATGACCTTAATGTTTTAAAGAATAGCAGTCAAATATCTGTAGTGTGACCCTCCGTTTGGGCTTGTCTGATATTTCCTTTTGATGCAGTTGAGGTTCAGATGCCTCAGGAGGGATGTCCCCTCAGGGAAGCATCACAATAGAAGTGGCATGGTGTCAGTGACATTACTGATGATGGTGACCTTGATCGCTTGGTTACAGTGGTGTTTCCTGGGCTTCCCACTATAAAGTTACCATTGTTCCTTGGTAAAGAATAAATTTTTGTGCACTCATTTTCTTCCCAGGCTCAAGTACACAACAAGTGCACAAAATAAGGTTAGACCTCATTTCCACTTTCCTCACATCCAACTCCTACCACTGAAAGAAACAAACTAGGAGGCAGTCTTAAATTAAATTGATAAAGTCAACTTGTCTTCACTAGGACCCTGTGGTCATGATTCTCTGCCCTGAAGCTCTGGGAAAGGGGTTGCTAGAGCAGACCTTCCACCAGCACGGGAGCTCCATCCAATTCCCACTGCCTCCCTCACAGTCACCTGGAGCAAGACTCAGCGATGCCACCATAGCTGGGGCCATTGCTCTCAATGGCAGCAAGAGGTAGAGGCAAATGGTACTGGGTCTCACGTCTGTCATGTAAGAAGCCTGTGAGATCACTGCGGCTGAGAAAGACCAGAAACCATGAGGCACAGACTTTCTCACTGTGGAGGCAGGGCCTGGAGGAACTGTCCCAGATCCACTGGCTGCACCTCCCCAGGAATAAGTCTGTCAAAGCCCCTCTCTCCACAGGGTTTGAGCAAGCTTCATTCCTTCTTTTCCAGCCCTCCTTCCATGTCTGTGACTCACTATTGCTTCTCTGGTTGATGCAATGATTCACGCATTCCTGGTCTGTCTTCTCGACATCCATCTCATTCACACAGGCTCTCAGTAAGGATGTTTGAGCACCCACTGTTTGCCTGCTTGTATGCTAAGCTGATGGAGACCATTATGAAGCAGTGCTTCAGGGTTTAAAATTAACCAATTGGCTTTCTATGTTTACTTGTGAGTCTGTCCCAGGCCTAAGCCCCTTGTCTGGAGATGGGCAGTGGATTCATAGTAAGTGAACCTCTATGAATCACCGGTCCTGGCTGAGGCTTGTAATGGCCTGTGAAGCCAGAGATGCCTCAAAGGACAACACAAGGCCACAGCTGAGGACACCTGGCTCCAACCTCAATGAACTAAATAGAGACTGTAGCTGCAGGCATCTCCCTCCTGCTACCTCAGTCCTTCAGTGAATGTCAACCTGGAGATAAGACAGTTCTCCTAAATTAACATGATTTACTACTTGGAGAAGTCTTTGAACTGACTCCCAAGTTTCTGCTCAGTTCCTGCATTTTCCTCAGTATCCCCTCTCTTTGTTTGAAAACCAAATAAATAACAGGCTGCCCAGAAAAGTTCTTTGTCTCAGTCCCCAGGATCTCAAATTCTGCTAGAGGGGTTTGATTCTTGTGGAACCCTAAAATATACCACTTGTCTCATTTATTCAAGTCTTCACTGTCCACTTGTTTGGGAGGTCATGGGCCTAATCAGTCTGTGATAGTGAGGTGCTGTGATGGTTGATTGATTGTGTCAACTTGAGTAAAAGAAATTCAACTAATTTGACTCAGCAATTCCACATCCTACAGTGTGAGAAGACCCATTCTAAGGTGGCTTCTCACCTGATTGGTAGAAAGGGGAAATGAAAAGGATGGATTTGCTTCTGTCTTCTTCAGAGGAGCTCCAGGTTTTGCTTTCCTCAGGTTATACATGCTCCTGGCTTCTCCAAACTTCTGGGGTCTCTATAGAATATTCCTTCCCAGACCTTGTCATGGTCTGGAGAAGTTTATATTTGTAATCCCATGGAAAAGTTATTGGAGTTCTAATAAATAATTCCAATCTACCACTTTCAGTACAATTTATGGTAAACAAAAACACTAAGGCATATTTGTAGTTGTGGGGAGCCAAAGAGGTCCTAAGTCCAGGTAGAACAATGGCTAACCAGAACAAAGGCCTTGACACAGGCAAAACCTGGGTTTTATTAATTCAAGAAGGGAGTGGCTCAGGGATGAGTGATTGTAGTTGTGGCAGTAAGTATGTAAGTGCTGTGAGCTGGACTAGGTAGGAGGGACCTCTGCAATATGCAGAGAAAGAGAGGGAGAGATGCAGAAAGAGTAATCTGCATATCCCAGATTGAGTATCTCATATCTAGGGGGTCGGTGCTTTGGCTCTGATGTCTAGTCTTCATGCCCTGAGACATCATAGATACTTTCTTGAGCCTCAGTCTCAGCTGATAGTGTGGCATCACTTGGCCTAACTCATGTGTACTACTTGGGAGCTATAGTCAGAGTATCACTGACCTGTTGAATTGTGTTAAAAGCTACACATCAGCACCTCAGCTAGACCCATTTGCATTGCTTAAAGCCAGTTGAGGGGGATAAAGAAATATCTTAGCCAGCTCTGTACATATCAATACATGGAAATAGGGCCAGGTTTAACCAAAATGTAGACAAATGCTTTTCTTTCAAAGAGAGCTGTCCTGGTGGTCCTCCACAGTCTCCACTGCTCCTTCTACTTCACCCTTAGAGCTTCACACACTGCCCTGTCATGAACACATTGCCTGGTCTCCCAGGTCTTCTTCTGAAATCTGAGCAGAATCCTTCTTGACCCCACAACTCTTGCAACCAGCACCATGTGGATGACACCAGGGTCTGCGGCCCACTGAAGCAGTAGCCAGTCTTCCTCTCTTGGCTATAAGGGTCAAGTGTCTCGATTGCTGAGTACTCTGAACCCAATTCTGAGGAACAACTTCCCTAGGCTGCCACCATTCTGGAATATGATGCTCTGGGGCTTTTTTCTCAATACAAAGTCTTTCACTTTTGCAATTTTGAAGGTACAAAAGGTGAAATTTTGCTGGTTCTTGTGATGTTCATGCTGTCCTCTTCTGAAATATTTCGTTTTTTTCTTGCTAGTCTTTTCAATGACCAATTTCTCCTGTGTTCCATCTTTCAGGTCACAACTTTGCTGGAGCTCCCTTTATAACTAAACTCACATTTTGAATCACTCTACTGGGCTCTTTGCTCTTGATTCTCAACATAAATCTAGCTAAAAGCTAGATTTTAAATAGTACCATGCTGGGCTGGGGATTTAGCTCAGTGCTATAAGCACCTGCCTGGCAAGTGCAAGGTCATGAGTTCGATCCCCCATACCAATAAATAAATAAATAAATAGTAACATGGCACTACATCAACATTAGAATGCTTTGAAATTTCTTCTGCAAGATTAATTAGTCTGCCTCAATATCAGTCTTAGGCAAAGTCTCTGGACAAGAGCAATATGCAGACAAACTTTCTGTCAAGCCATAACCCACATCATCTGGAGTCCAACAGCCAATGCAGTCCTTCTTCCCAGCAGAAAATTCCTAAGCCTGGTATTTACCAGCAGTATTTCTATCAGCCTTCTGGTCTTCTGAGCTAGGACCAGAATCTTTCATCAAGTATAGTCTAAGGCTTTCCAAGGCTGCTCTTCCAGTTGAGAGCTCTGAACCTTTCCAAACTCTTCCCACAAGCCAGTTCCAAAGGCTCCTAAACCACATGGTCAGGAATAGTCACAGCAACAACCCCACTTCTCTGGTACTGAAATCTGTCTTAGTTACTTTTCTCATTCCTGAGACAAAATACCTGACATCCAAAGTTAAAGGAGGAAAGGTTTTTTTGGTTCATAGTTCATAGAGATTTCAGTTCATAGTTGGTTGGCTCCAAGGCAGGCATGGAAGAAGGGTATTGCAGAAGAAAAATAGTCCACAGCAAAGCAGGGCAAGCAGAAGGCAGCAAGCAGAAAGTCCGAGCAAGCCTAGTAGCTTCTTTCTGCCCATTTTATAATCTATCTAGACTACCAGGCTTGGGCAGGTGCCAAACCAATCAGTGGACTAATTTAGTGATCACACACCCTTGATGCTAGCACCCTAAATTCTAGCATTGTACCATGAATCAATTACACACTCTAGATCCAGCCACCTCTGAAACAGCCCACCTATGATTGCATGAGGCTTTGGGGGACATCTAGACATAAGCCATAACAGGTTGAAAGGTGAATAAGCACCCCAGGTCTTTGCTCTCCTAGAACTCAAAATAGAGCAGAGATATGAGGCACAGCTTTGTTCATCTCAGGCAGCAGTTACCAAGCTGTAATAAGAGAAAAGAGAGCCAGGAGGCTAACTGCTGGTAAGTGGCTAGTCGGAGGCTTTTCTGAGAAATTGGGGAGGTGGCTGATTCAGGAATCCCTGCAGGAAGTGAGGGAGACCCGGATCATCACAGTTAGTGGATAATGCAGAATCTGCAGGACTTGGGCACCGCCTCTCGGAGTGGAGAGAGGGAGGCAGGGTGGTGAGTGAAGTGCATCTTTGGATGAGTACAAGGAACTCAGGCAACTGCACATGAACTTTCAGTCTGCAGAGAGCCACCACATGTGTGGCACCTGATTTTTAAATGTTGAAGCTCAGCCATAGCTAGGAAATGATATAGAACTGGGGACCTCCTTCCCAGTACATGGAATCAGTCTCCCAGGCTTGCTGGGTCTGTCCATAGTGGGGCAAGGCCAGGGCTGCTCTCCGAGTAGCATGTCATTTTCTAAGGTTCAAAGTTGGTATCCATTGCCCAGTCCCTCTCCTTCTTTTCTGTCTGACAATCTCTTCTCATCGCTCTCGTGACAGCCAATGGGAAACACTGCAGGACTAGAGAGGAAGTGCTTACTTGGAGAAGGCTGTGAGATACCACCAGAAACACAGGCCAAGACTGCAGGGAACCGAGCTGGTAATACTTGGAAATCAGCAGTTAAAGCATGGTGTTCAGGGTCAGGGTAAATGAACAAATTTTGAGGGGAAAAAAGACAAGAGGTATCGTGACAAAAAATGGACTAATTGACATCCCTAATTGCCGCGTCCTTTTCTAGCCATGTTCTGCTGACAAAGTCCAGACATGGAAGGAAAGAGGGACCCATGTTCTGCTGACAAAGTCCAAACATGGAAGGAAAGAGAGACCCATGTTCTGCTGACAAAGTCCAAACATGGAAGGAGGACATTTCCTAAGAAAAGGCCGCGACATAAAAATTGGCTTTGTGGGAATGGGTTAATATTTCTGGGGAACTATAGTGTTGACTTGTGCTCTGATCCAATTTGGAGGATTTCTTCTATTTTCTTTCCTGTGCACCAAATTAGTAAGCAAACTATAGAAACTCCCTAAGAACAAAGGGATAATCAATGAAATGTTTTTTCTTACAATTGATGGTATGTTGATCTGACATTTGAATAGGACTAACGAGATTAAGATCAGACCAGAAGTTTGGGAGCCCTTAAAGGTAATGATAACGATCAGTTGGCTGGGGCTGTCTGGGAGCCTCCCTACAGAGAGGCCTATATATTGCTATAGAGATGAGATAGATAACACATTCTTACAACTACAGGAACATAATGGGAAGATAAGGGGGTTAATTTAGGGCTAGGTATACTCTTATGTTTTATAGGCTTTTAGATAAGGACACCATTAGAGAGTACTTGTTAATAGTACAAACACACTTCTAGGCTTTTAACTAGGTATAAATTTTATGACTATGCTAACTAATCATATGACTATAGAAACCATGTTACTGTAGAGACATTCATTGCTTTTCTTTTTCTTATCTAAACTTCCGACCCTGGCCAAAAAGGGGGTATATAACACCTTGTTTGAGCTTACAATATACAAAGCAGATTCACACAGTCTCTGAGCTGTTTGTGTGTCTGTTCTCCACGCGCCGATGCTCAGCCCACCTTCAGGGACTCTGTGGACCTAGCCCGGCTGGACCGCGGCACCTAATGCTCAGACTCTGGAGAAGGGGTATTAAGATCTCAATTGTCAAACAAACCATTCGAAAGCCTTGGTCTCAATCTGAATTATGTATTATAGGAAAGGATTTCCCTGACCCACGAAAAGTGGGGGACAAGGTAGGGGGAAGGCATAGGACTTTTCTATGCAACTGAGAATAGTCTTAGAATCATGTTCTCCAGATTTTCTATACTTTTACCAATTACAGTCCAACTTATCACGCATCCTGGAGATGCTTCCTCGTAGTTTTGAGAGAACAAGTGGGTTAGCATCACCAAAGGTTAACAATGAAATAAAAATACCCCCAAGTACTATCACAGAGCTAAGGAAATTGGAGAAAAGCTGGGTTCCCTCCCTAGAATCTTCTTATCTAAAATAGACTGGTCAAAGATTTGAGAGTGCAGAAATCAAAGAAAAGAATTGGTTTCTAATTGTAGTATCACTTAGAAGACATCTGGAAGCATGTCCTGAGTGCAACTTTGGATGACCGCATGCTGTCGGTTTTAAGTACTCATTTTGCTATTTTGTTCCTGGGGAATAGAGAGACGCTATTCAAAAACATCATCTTTTTTGGGTCAAACCCAGGGCCTCACACTTGCCAGGCAGGTGTTGTGCCACCAGTCTATATCCCTATGGCCCCAAAAACATCATCTTAATTGGCAAAATGCCCTTAGCTCTGAGATCCATGCTCAGAATCATTAGAATGTATAGGCTGATCAAATTATACCTATACAACTCAAACTCGCAGCTCTTCAACCTAAATAAATTAAGACAAATTAAAGGGATATGGCCCAAGGCCTTAGGGCAAGCCTGCACTTCACCAAAATCTTTACTGGAAATACGCTTGCAGATACTGCAGAGCATGGGGACACTCGGCTAAAATTGTCTACTTTTCAGGGATCAAACTCACAGCCTTGTGCTTGCTAGGCAGGCACTTACACCACTGAGCTCAGTCTCTGACCCTAAGATTGTCTATTTTTAAAGGAAAGAAAAAGGCAATTACAAGAGGACCAGTGATTCACCTCAGAGGGATGCAGTCCTATCTTACGCCGCACGCCTTTTGTTGTTGTTGTTAATTGTTTTGTTTTGATTTTTTCAAGACAGGGTCCCATTATGTAGTTCAGGCTGACCTCAAACTGGAGGTGATTATCCTGCCTCAGCCTCCCGAGTGCTGGGATTATAGGCATGCACCACTATGCCCAGCTCCCAGATGCCTTTGAATTCACTAGGCTAAATCATAATCTCCATCAATGTGCACACTGCCTCTTTTCTGCTGGACAAAGGAGACACCTGTTCTACTGCCAGTATCTCAAATTCCCCAACATATTCCTCAAATACACAAATTATCTCTGCAATGGTGTTAGATTATTTGTCACATGATATTTTCCTTTGTGTCTCAGTTACTTCTCTTTCATTGCTGAAACAAAATAACTGACATTCAAAATTAAGGGGGAAAACCCTCGTAGTTTGTAGAAGTTTCAATCCATAATTGCCTGGGTTCAAGGCAGGGTGGCTTGACAGAGGGGTATTACAGAGGAGAAACAGTTATGACAGCAGAAGACAGAAAAAGCAAGCAAGGAAAGTGTGAGACAAGCCTCTTTCTGTCCGTTATATTGTATCCAGTTTATCAGGATTAGGGTGGTACTAATCCAATTAGTGGACTAATCCAGGAATCACCCACCCTTAATCCCAACATTGTACTGCAAACCAATCACATACTCTAGGTTCAGCCACCTCTGAAAAAGCCCCACCGAAAACTGCATGAGGCTTTGGGGGGACATCTAGACACAAACCATAACACTTTAAAACTCCTTTTTGAGCCAGATGTGCTGGCACCCATCCGTAATCTCTGCACTTGGATGGCTGAGGGAGGGGAGGATTGTGATTTGGAGGCCAGCTGGGGATACACAGCAAGTTCGAGGCCAGACTGGATACATAGTGAAACTTCGTCTCAAACAATCAGTATAGGGCCAGAGATGTAGCTCAGTGGCGTAAGTACTTGCCTGGCAAGTGCAATGTCCTGAGTTTGATTCCCAGTACCAAATAAAATGAAATGAAATAAAATAAGTAAATAAATGCTACTATACTACTACTATTACCAATAATAAATAAAAATTAAAAATAATCCTGGGTATGTGGTGCACACCTGTAATCTCAGCACCCAGGTGACTGAGGCAGAAGGATCTCTGCATGTTTGAAACCAAACTGGGCTACAAAGTTGGCTTCAAGGCCAGCCTGAACTGCACAGTGAACCCCTGTTTCAAAATAAATAAATAAATAGTAAAAAGCAAAACAGAAAGCAAGGCTCCATACTTTTAAAAAATTAAAAAATAATAACTATTTCTGTGTCTGTTAAACATCACAAGGTTCATAACTCCTTTGTGTCTATTGGGCAGAGACTTCATGTCTAATTGTAATGTATTTTTTCTTCTTTTTCTTTTTTTTTTTTTTCCCTTGGTACCAGGAATCAAACTCAGGCACTGTGCCACTGAGCTATATCCTCAGCCCTTCTAACTGTAATGTTAACATGTCATGCTCACCTGAAGAACTAACCTTAATGTCACAAATTTCTACTCATCTTTGCCTCTGACAGCTTCATTTTCTTCACTCCTCATTTGATAACCACCTCATTCAGGAGGTGCTCACTCACCTTCCTGATTCACTTTGGGCTAATGAAATGACAGACACGAGACCCATTTGGGAGACAGAGACTTTGAAGGTGACTATAAACCTCGTGACAGTGGCCCCTCAACTAACCCAATAGTCCTTAAGACACTAAATACAGTTTCAGACTGCAGGGGCTTTTTATCCCCAACTCTACTCCAAACACAGCTATTCTACCTGTAAGGAAACCTAATGAAAAAGGTTAACAATTGGTTCAAGACTGTGAGTCATCACCACAATCATTCAACCAAAACTGTTTTGTTTCTGTTCTCAAAACCCAATGCTATTTTCGTTTCCCTATTTCCAACACCACTCATTTCACAATGGTTGTCTTGTGCTCTGCTTTTTTCGACAGACCTCTTTACTGAACTCCAACACTGATTTGCATCTTCATCAACACTGGACTTGGACAGCTGTGCTCCTGGCATTTTCAGAAGCCCCCACTTACTTTGCCCGGACATGTGCAAGTCTCAAGAATTTGGTCTTCTTCAAAGGGTTGGTGACCTTTGGTTATGATTCGGATCTGGAATGTCCCACAAAGGCCCATGTGTTAAGGTTCACTTCCTGTGTAGTGTTGTTGGGAGATGGTGGAATCTTTAAGAGGTGGGGCATAATGGGAAATTTGGGGTGTGTCTTTGGAGGGAATTGTGGGTCAATGGTCTTTTTGTTTGTTTTCAGTTCCTAGCTACCAAGAGGTGAGCAGCTTGCTCCACCATATACCCCATGCCTTGTGTATTGCTTTGCTATAGTCCTAACAGCAATGGGGACAAACGATCATGAACTGAAGCTTCCAAAACTGTGAGCCAAAATAAACCTTTCCTCTATTTAAATTGATTCTTTCAGGTAGTCTGCTATAGTAACAGAAAGCTGAACATGTATTCTTTGTTCTACTATGTTTACAAATTCACAAACACCCAACACTTATCAGAAATTTTAGCTAATAGAGAACAGGCAGCCTCAAGGAGGGAAA
Source organism: Dasyprocta punctata (assembly GCA_004363535.1). Lineage (NCBI taxonomy): Eukaryota > Metazoa > Chordata > Mammalia > Rodentia > Dasyproctidae > Dasyprocta > Dasyprocta punctata. Next base: position 1,088 of record RJWM01013000.1, on the reverse strand, counting down.
AACACAATTTGTAGACTCATTATTTAAAATATGGAATCTCCCTTGAGGGAAAAAATCTTGCTCTTAGAACTTCATAACTCTAGCCAGGCATGATGGTGTGCACCTATAATCCCAGTATGGGAGGCTGAAGCAGGAAGACTGCCTTGAACTGAGTTCATCCTGGGCTACCTGGTGAGTTTAAGGCCAGTCTCAACTATAGAGACACTGTTTCATTAAAAAAATTTTTTTTCATAGTTCTTAATTATCTTCTCCCTGAGATGAAGACAATCCTGGGTCTTTGTAGAATTCACTGGATGTTATAGGACGATAGAAGGTGGATTCCAAATTTTTCTGGTGTGGCAATCCCTTATATGGAACAATTTAGAAAACTGTTGCAGAGGAAGCTGAGTCCCTTTACTCAGATTAGTTCTTTTTTTTTAATAACAAAAAAGAATGTATAGGACATTAGAAAAACATCAGCAAGAAACAAATGTTATGAATGCTATATTTTTTTCAAAAGAACAATTCATAGTAAAAATGAAATCTGAAAATGACCCTGTGAAAACTACTTTTCACTCAAAATTCTTTTTCTTTAATTATCTTAACTAATTTTTATATAAATACGTAGATTTTCTTTCAGTTTGTCACCCAAGTGCAGCAATACGATGATTACATATGTGTGACTTATTTATTTCAGTAATAAGTATATTTCCAAGGCGCATCCATTTGAGTATGACAATGTCTAGTTTATCATTCTTTATAGCTGAGTAGTATTCTATCATATAGAAATACCACATCTTTTTTGTCTATTCCACAGTCGATGGACATTTAGATTGTTTCCAAGATCTGGCTATCATGAACTGTGCAGCTATAAACAGGTGTACATATATCTCTGTGGTATGATGTTTTTAGTTCTTTTGGGAAGATATCCAGAAGGAGAATAGCTGGGTCAAATGGGACCTCCAACCCTAACTTTTTGAGGAATCTCCACACTGACTTCCACAGTGGTTGCACCAGCCTGCATTCCCACCAACAGTGGAGAAAGGTTCCTTTGTCTCCACAGCCCCTCCAGTATTTGTTATTGGTTGACTTCTTTTTTTTTTTTTTTT
>RJWM01012999.1:0-54778 GCA_004363535.1 Dasyprocta punctata | reverse complement strand
CTCTACTACTGAGCTACATTCTCAGCCCTGTAGTTTGACTTTTGTAAGTGCATTTAGCAACATCAACAAACACCCAGGGCTGTTCTGGACACAGTAAATTGCTTCTGCCCTCTAGGGGCTAACCTCCTACTTTCAAAGCGTTTTAGGGGATCTATCATAATCAAAAGAAGAGGGCTGCAGCTGTTTAAAAGAATAGCCCGTAATTTAGAATTTGGAAAGAAAAATAAGTATGATTAAGCTTCTTTTGTATTAGCCTTTTGAATGTGCTCAAATATGCAATTTTACTTTCAAATTATCCCTCAGGAAGAGGGTGTGAGGGGCCTGTTGGCATACGCCTGTAATCCCAGCACTTGGGAGGCTGAGGCAGGAGGACTACCAGAAATTTGAGGCAGGGCTGGCCTACACAGTGAGCTCAAGGCCAGCCAGAATTATATAGAGACCCCATCTCAAAAAAATAAAGAGAGGGTGTTGCCTTATATTCATATCCATCTATCTTCCTTCCTACCTATCTCCCTACCCCTTTACCCAGAGTGTTAATGCCTTAAAGGAAGGTCTGAGGGTTATATATCCTTGTCAGCTCCACAGCACCTAACAAAATGCCTTATAGTTAGCAAAAGGCCAACAACGTATGCTGCTCCCCACCCCTGCTAGGCTATGGCACAGCACAGGTTTCTGGCCTGCACCGAGTCACCCTAGTGAGAAGTCTCAGGGCACTGACTCAGCAGGCCCAGCCTTGCTTCTGGTGATTTTCAGGAGTTGGCTGTCAAGGCCACTGCAGCTGTTTTCACCTGCCTGCCCCTTGCCTTAAGCAGACCTTCAGCTGTCTGCTTCAATGGCACAGGGGAAATGCACTCTTCCTGAATTACGGGTGCTGCAGGGAAACTCAAGCTCACCCTTTTTTACTCTGAGCCTGTTTTCCAGGCTAGTGCACATTTTTGAGTTTCTTTCTCCATCCTTTCAGGGCTTTGCCCTCAGCCAGGAATAGCTGGGCTCCTTCTTAACCAGCACTCTGAAATGTTGTTTAAACATCAGATCACTTTTAAAGAAGTGCGTCTCACATTTACATAAAAACTACATATATGGATTTTAGATTTTACACTGGAAAAGGGTTCAAGTCTCCTTTCCATAAGTAATTGTCTCCATACTTAAATATTCAAACAGTACTGAAGGAAACATCTGTAACCGTTTTTCCTTGCTTGTTTCTATTTTTTTTTTTTTTTCCTTAAAGCTAGGATGGCATTTCTGGCCTGGGACAAACATAATGCCAAGTTGTCCTAGACGGGGGCAGCGGGGGGTGCTCTTAGAGCTAAGCATTTGTGGCCTCTTCAGTTTTGTCCTCAGAGGTGGCTCTCCCTTTTCCACTGCCTGAGTCACTGGTATGCCACCTTCAAAGAAACCTAAACAGAACCCGAAGTCCCCAAATTCAAGAGCACAAGACAAGACTACTGGTCAAAGCCAGGTTAGCGCTTTGAGCATTTGCGGAAAGCTTCTGAACAGCAGGAAACCTGCCTATGCCCGCTCAGCAGACGGGAAGAACCCAGGAAGCTAAAAGCCCAGCACCTCTGAGCAACTTCACAGACCTCCCTCCCAGCACGGATCGCCACCCTGCCCTGCATGAGAGCCCAGGAAGGCCCACTCCACACTCCGCTTCACACTCAGTCCCCATTCTGAGCTCTTTCATGCAACCACACCATTAACTGTGGTATACCTGTTCCTGAGTTTAAAAGGAACAGATACATCACAGACAATGGAAAACAGAGACGAGGGAAAAAACATCCGAACTCTTACTGATCTTCTAGTCTCTCTCTTTTTTTTGGTACTGGGGATCGAACTCACAACCTCCCGCCTGCCAGGCAGGTGCTTAGGCCACTGAGCTAAAACCCCAGCCCTGTGAGCTTCTAGTCTCTTACCCTATACAATTTAAAAATATCTTTATGCAGGGCCTGTAATCCCAGCACTGTCCTAGCACTCGGGAAGCTGAGGCAGGAGGATTGCTGTGAGTTCAAGACTGGCCTGAGGGCATGGTAAGTTTAAGGCCAGCCTGAACTTCGTAGCTTGATCCTGTCTCAAAAACAAATAAACCACCTCCCCAATCTTTATAAATTCTATTCAACTGTATGTCTTATTTTTCATTTTGATTTAAAGAATATTCTGATTTACTGATTATAAAAATAAGATACAGCCTAGGTGAAAAAAGTGGGGAAGTACTATACAGAAAAACATGTTAAAAAAAAGTCAAAGTAGCCAGGTGTGGTGGCACATGCCTGTAATCCCAGCACTTGGGAGGCTGAGGCAGGAGGATTGCTACAGGTTTGAGGCCAGCCTGAATTACACAGCAAGACTCTTGCTCTCAAAAGTTTCCCGCCATCATTCAATGAAGTTATGATAAACACTTCAGTAAGCTTTCGTTTTTTTTCTCTGCCCACATATTATAGACTAAGTATTCACAAACTCACTGGATTTTTTAAAACAAAATACAGATAAGCTGGGCACAATGGTACATGCCTGTAATCTCAGCACTCAGTGGGGCTGAGGCAGGATTGCCAAGAGTTCAAGGCCAGCCTGGGCTACAAAGTGAACTCAAGGCCAATCTGAACCATATGGTGAAACCCTGCCTCAAAAAACAAAATACAGATAATAATGTACTTCTTTATACCCTATGTTTTTCACTTAATACAATACATGTCCGGGCCGGGCATTTAGCTCGGTGGCATAAGCACCTGCCTGGCAAGTGCAAGGTTGTTGTGAGTTTGATCCCTGGTACAAAAAAAAAAAAAAAAAAAAAAAAATTCCCCATTAATTTTTTACTTAATATAAAACATTTCTGTCATTACAAAGTCATGAAAATGAATAACTTTGTAAGTATATTAGGTGAATTTCCCATAATTATCTAGTCAATTCATGTTAGCTTTTGAAATTGTCTCCAGGTTCATGACAGTTACAATGTCACGTTGAACATCTCCCTGCATTCAGTTTTTCCCTATTTTGAATTATATCTTTTGAAAAATAATTACAAAAACTACAAGAAGAAGAATCACAAAGTAAAAAGCTATGTGGTGCTGCACACCTGTTATTCCAGTTACTTGAGAGGCCGAGGTAGGAGAATCGTCAAATTCAAGGCCAACCCGGACAACGCAATGGGACTCCATCTCAAAACAAAATAATGAAGGGCTGGGGATGCAGCTCAGTGGTGAAGGGCTTGCCTGGTACATGCAGGGTCCTCGGCTTGATCCCCAGTACCACGAAAAAGGGGGAAAAAGAAGGCATCTTGCTTCTCTGACACTAGTAAGGCTAGAATTGTTCTACATTTGCTGGCCAGATCTGCCTCACCTCCAGGTGCTCAATTCACCCTTTGTCACCTTTTTACGGGGCTTTAGAGGGATTCTTATTTGTTAGAGAAATTGTTTAATAAAAAGAATTCTCATTATACCTGCTGTATTTTCCCAGCCCATCTGGTACCAGCCTTTTAATTTTGGTTATTCTCATCTTAAACACCTGCTTCCCGGCCTCTGGTTCCACCATGCTACTGAAACTTTTCTTCTCAAAAGAGAGCAGCATAAGGCACACTTCCCAAGCACATGTCAGGGCTACTGCCGCCCAGTTCTCATCTAAGGCAATTTACCTAATGGTTCTGTCCACCCAGCCTTCTCCTCGTGCTCTTGTAGGATCTGACACTGCTGCACATTTCTGTTCTTCTATCTCTGTTCTTTCCCCACTTCCTTTGCTGAAACCTCTTCTTTCAGCACCCAGTTAACCCTTAAATTTTTTTTTCTTTTCTTTTCTTTTTTTTTTTTTTTGAGACAAGGTCTCACTACGTCATTCATCCTGGCCTTGAACTCACTATAGAGCCCAGGCTGGCCTTGAACTCACGGTGATCCTCTTGCCTTGGCCTCAAGTGCTAGGAGTGTGTGTCACCACACCTGGCCTACCAAATTTTCTTTTCACTAGACTCTTTGCTTGTTTGGTTTTTGAGACAGGATCTCATTATGTAGCCCAGGTGGTCTTGAACCCACAGTGATCTTCCTGCCTCAGCCTCCTACATGCTGGGATCACAGGCATGGCCACCACGGTCAGCTTTATCAGATGCTTTAGATTCATAGAGAGGAGGCAGAGTATTAAAATTTACTGGTTGGTTCTGTCTCTTATTCAAGCCCTCTAGAATCTACATTCCACACCACACCCTGGAATCTGTATATTTTTAATTAGTTCCTTGTGCTAACCTTAAATCAGTTGCACTAGACATTCATCTCTGGCACCAGCATCTAGACATGTGCTAGAAATGTCTCTTAATGCTTTTTTTTTTTTTTTTTTTTTTTGCAGTACAAGGATCAAACCCACAGCCTCACATATACTAGGCAAGTGCTCTACCTCTGAGCTACATCCACAGTCGTAGCCGGCTGTATTCTGGACTTCTCTCTACCATATGTCCCATGTTCCAGCTGGGCAGAAAACATTAATATGATGAGAATTCACAAAAATGTTTTGTTGTCTGCAGGTTACAGAATTAACACAATCTCACTTTAAGGAAAATACATTTAAGTTGAAAGGTGTTTCTGCCTTGCCCTTGCCTCCAATTCCATACTCTAGAGGCAACCCCTGAATTGATTCCAGTCTGGCCATCTCCCTTAGCTTTCTCCGGGGACCTTTCTCACGCAGGCTTCCTGGCCTAAACCACCCAGCGAGGGTCAGGAGCAGGGCTCAGCTGATGGCTAGCATTCCCATTTTCCTCTTTTGAAGCCCAGATGGCAGCTCTGCCACCTCTTCTTCCTCCTCTGAGTGCACCTCAGAACCGTGTGTGCTGCCAGGCCCCTGACAGGTATGCCAGACACTTTGTAAAGATGGACTCGCTTAACTTCCTCCCCAGGTAGAAATACCCAAAATCTCTCTCCAAAGAAAACTGGCCCCTTTTCCTAACTTGGCGCTGCCTAGCTAGCTTGTGCCCAGAGCCAGGTGGCTCCCTGGCGCCCCCCGATGTGAGTAGGAGTGTGTGGAGCCCAAGCTGCCCTCACAGGCAGGACACAGGCAGGCATGCAGAGACGGACAGAGGAAGGTTGGGGAAGGAATGGGCACATGTGTGGACCCAATGTCCTGGGGACAGGCCCCACTCAAACTTTCACTGGAGAGTTCAAGGTATGGATAATCTCCTGATTCAAATTCTCTGTGGTATAAGTTACAGGCTTCCCAATGGCATGAGTGTCCCAGTGCCAGGACCCTTGTGGCTCTAAGGCATCTGCTCACATCTTGGGGCCTGCGGGGACCCCTCTTCAGCTCTCTTCACTTCAGCCCTGCAGCCCCTCCAGGCGGGGCTTTTTGGTGGTGGTCACTTCAGGCCCCTGGTTCCTGTTCTTGTCTAAGTCTCAAAGAGAAGGCTCCCTTTCTAGATGGGAACAAGCCATGATACACCACGTCCCTTGCCTGTTTTCTGAGTAGCCTGTCCTCCAGAAAGCTGAAGACACTTCCACTTAGTGGTTCGACCTGGATTCTGAATTTTGCAGGTAAGGAAAAACACCCCAAGGACAGTGGCTTCAGGTTCCAGCCCTGTACCCTGCCTGAGTCACCCGGGTACTTTACTTTCATTTGATTAAAACGGGTGGAGCTTTTAAAAGATAACGGGAGGGCTGGGGATACAGCTCAGCAGCATAAGTGCCTGCTTGGCAAGTACAAGGCCCTGAGTTCGATCCTGGTACAGAGAGAAAGAGAGAGAGAGAGAAAAAGAGAAAGGGGAAGGGAGGAAGGGAGGAAAAGAAGGAAGGAAAGAAAGAGAGGGAGCTGAGGAATGGTGCATGCCTGTAATTCCAGCACTAGGGAGGCTGAGGCAGGAGAATCACCATGAGTTCAAGGCCAGCCTGAACTACATATTAAGACCCTGTCTCAAAAACCAAAGCAAACAAAACAACAAATAAAAAGATTAACCAAATGGCCTAAAAACCACAGAGAGTCAAGCCCTGGAGATGAAGGAGGCCCATCTGTGGAAGTCAGGTTCAGGATCAGCTCAGGTAGGACACTCTAACGTGATGGCTTCCCCTGCGTCCTCACCACCAGCCAGGGCCAGGAGACGCCTCTCCTCCTTCCCTCTCAGGCCAGTGGAACCTGCTGTTCCAAGCACAGAGCCTTCTGGCATAAAGCAGCATAGCAAGGATAGGAAGGTTTCCTGGGGCAAGAGGAGCAAGGTGCCCAGAACTCCCTTGAGCAGCCGCTGGGAGAGAGGCCAGTCTCCGGGCAGGGGTTGGAGAGACACCTACCTTGACACCACCATCCGACTTCTTGTTCAATAGGCTTTTGGCAGCTGTGAAAACAAAGAGGAAAGTCAGGGCTTCTGCATTGTACCGGCTCCCCAACCTGACATCTGGAAGCCGGGTCTGCCAGAGACTGCTGTGTCCAACAAGGAGCCTGAGAGAGGCCCTTCCCAGGAGCCTCCTACAGGAGAGGAAGCGCCTCCGGAGCGCATCAGGACCCTCCAGGCAGCGCCCCAGGATATTCTCTGCTGTAAGGAGACTCGGTGGACACAGACACCCTGTGCCTGGGAGGAGAAATCACGTTCAGTACTGGCGCTGCCCAGGGCCCGGGGCAAATGCCTGGGGGCTCCATCCCTAGGTGCCACGGAGGTTCTCTGCATGGCCACACTGGTAGGATGCAAGACATCTCCGGAGCGTTCTCAAGAGACAGAGCGCCACAGTTCACGAAGGAGACCAGACGGGAGGACAGACACAGACACAGAAACCAGGACCACCTACAGGAGGGTCTTGCCAGGGGGTGAAGCCTTCACCGGGCAGGACTTCACCAGGTTTGCTGGGTCCTAGTTGCCACCCTTTACCCAGACTTTCTGGACCCCTGAGCAAGGAGTGGGTAGAATAATCAGCTATCAAACAGGTTCTAGCCAGCCAGAGTGAAGCTCAAGGCTCCTGAGCTCCGCACCAGAAGGCTGGTTACACCAGATGGCCACGAAGGCTGCGGCAAGGCAGCAGACAGCGCCAGGTGAATCCTGGGAGGCACAGGGAGATGGGATCAGCCCCCACCATCTGACCCACCTGGACTGCCCTGGGTTTGCTTGTGTCTTGGTTCCCCCACTTGCTAGCTGTGTAACCCTAGGTGAGTTACTCAGTCTCTCTGAGCTCAGTTTATTCTTTAATCTCTCGGTGGGGGGGTGTAAAACAGGATCGAGATCACAGGATATTAGTGGAATCCTGTAGAACAATACTTGAAAGACACTCAGCGGGGCGCTGAGTAAATGAAAGCACTCATTAACCACTGTAATCATTCTTGCTGCCACCCTTTTGCCCTTCAGGTAGCTATTCCTGCCTGAGCTGTATTTCATCTTTCTCCAGCGAGAATAGAGGTCCTTCTATCACAAGATTCTGGTTCCAAAAAAATGGCCTTTGGTCCTATCTCTAGTCATGCTGGATTTCAAAATGACTTCTTTAAAAAAACATGTTTAATTGTAAGCCTGACCAAAAGCCTGGCTGAAGGCTTTGCAAATGTCAGTCAGTTTTCAACTCTGGTGGCACACCAGCATTACCTGGGGAGCTTCCAAAAAAAAAAGTTACCTGTGCCTGTCCCCACGGCTCAGGCCTCCGATTTCACCAGTCTGGTGTGGGGCCCTACACGGGGCTGGGTGTTGAGCTCCCAGGCTGTCTTATACAGGCAATGTCCTGTGCTCCCACCATCCGTGGTCCTAGGTGCTGCCAGGCTGTTTGTTCCCCCATTAGAGATGAGACACTAAGGCCGGGAGAGTCGACAAGACTTGCTCAGGGTGTGGCAAGGCTAGGATCCAAACCCAGGGACGGGTGACTCCGAGGCTGCTGCCCTCCATAGCCTTTCAGACCTGGTGGCCTGCAAACACCAGACTTCACAATTTTGAGGGGCCTGGCTTTCTCTGGGGGGTGGGTCTTTAACGGTGCTGCCGATTAGTCCTACCACTGGGTAGCTTCCAGGCCACGCTCGGCTCATGGAAGGACAGGCCCTTGGTGACTGGGAATAAAGGCTCTCCTGCCCAGCTCCATGTCCCCAGGCTGTTGCCTCCTGAGAGTTGGCAAGCGCCCAGCATGCACGGCTGGTTAGAGGGCTCCATAACACCAATGCGCTCGCAGATGCCAAGTTAGGTGGTCCATATGTCATGCCCATCTCAGCCCGCAAGCATAGGACTCGCCTCCCTCGCGAGTGGGCCTGGCATGCTGGCCCACCTAGTGGGGTGGCAGGGAGCCGAGGCAGGCGGTCAGGGAGGACTCATGCCACATACCTTGCCCGGCCAGGCCGGCGGCGCTCGCGGCAGGCGAGGCGGGGGCGGAGCTCTGCCTGCCAACTGAGGGGATACAGTCTCTCAGTGCACAGAGCTGCCGCAAAGCCACGGGGGCCCATCAGCAGCGAGCATGCCCCAGCGCGAGGGCCCAGGCGGCGTGGCCAAGCCAGCCGAGCTGGGGGAGCAGGGGCGCCGGGGGCAGGCCGATGGGGCAGGTGCAGCCAGCCCTGCAGCAGTCTGGGGCTTGAGAGGACCGGCTTGGACAGGACACCGGGAGTATGGAGCCTCCACTCTGTGGGAATGGCTTTGGTGTGTGTCCTGTGACCACCACAGGTGAGGGTCGCAGGTAAAGCCTGACTTGGTGAGAGGCAGATGCCCTTTCTGGGTAACTGAGTCACCCATGCGTAAGGCTGTGAGAACACTGAACCCTACAGTCAATACTCTCCCTCTCTGGGACCTAAATGGGCCCATGATCTTAAAGCCTGAAGCAGAGAGTGGCCGTGCCTTCCCCATGGTCCAAATAATAGGGAGGCAGGCACTCAGGTGGGCGATAGGGTAAGGTGAGGGTATGGCCTCAGAGACATACGCCTTCTCCCTCTTAGGGGAGGTGGCCACGAAAGGCGGCTATTCTCAGCCTGCATTTCACAGTGTGCTGAGGGTGGAGATGCCCAAGAAATGGGCCTCTTGAAAGAAAACAGAAGCTGCCAAGGTCACGTATCCAGGGACCCCTGACTTCATGACTAACCAAGCTACTATAGCCCGGGGCTAAGCTGCACCCAAGTTAGGGCTCGACTCGGGAATAGCCTAGCTTGTGCCAAAGGAAAGCACAGGTGCCTTTCCTTCTTGGTGACACCTGTAGACAGCAACTTCTGCAGAAGTTTCCGGAAGCAGGCTGCGTCCTCACCTGTCCCACAGTCAGGGAGAGCAAGTAACCCTGGAAGGCTTGCAGCGCTTTTTTTTTCTTTTCTTTTTTTTTTGGCCTCCTCTGACCCAGGGCACACTGAACTCAAAGACCAGATGAGGTCTGGGCAACAAGGACAGGAGGCTCTTTAAGGATGAATTAAAATGTTTGTCCCAGCAGGGAGCCCGATTTCCTGAGACCAGGACAGCAATTTCCTGAAATGGGGGGGTGGGGGTGGGGGCTGCTGATATCGGGGCTGGGCCACTGCATGGGACACTTGCTATTGATTGGCCAGGCTAAAAAAGAAACAGGAGTCTGTCTTCTCATTTCTTCCACCGGAAGAGGACAGAGGAGAGATCACCTCTCTCAGGGTGGCACAGAAATGTCCTTGAGCGTCCTCTAGAAAGGCTCTTAAAACCCAGAAAGCAGAAACTGCAAGTGACTAAGAGGACAAGCAGCAGCATGGGGCCGGAGCTCCATCCTGTGGGAGGCGGCCCACTGCTCGCTCCTGCACCCCTTCATGAGGGCAGAATCTGGGAGCTCAAGTGTCCTCTTACAGGTACCCAAAACAGAACGAACCTCCAAGCCAGGGTTACAGGGCATGGGCCAGAGGTGGGGCACTCCCTGGGTTCCCTATCCAGCGCTGACATCTTGAGGCCTGTGGCTCTTGGGCTGCGGCTCAAAAGTCCAAGGCCTTCCTGCCTGTGGCTGCTTCTGAGCCAAGGCCCTGGGGTTACCTGGAACAGCACAGCTGAGCCCGGCGCGACTCAAGCTGAAGAGAGCCACCCCTGCCCAGAGTGGCCACCCACTCTGGCCGGTGGCTGGTGTCCCCGCACAAGCCCCTCTCCATGGCGGTGCAGGAGGAAAGCGAGGGAGGGAGTCTGTTAGGAGGAGGAGAAGGGAGTCTTGAACCGAAACAGCGAGGTTAGAGGGAAGGAAGACGGGGGCGACGGCAAGCTTGGTGGTTAAGCCTTGACATTAGTCTTCCTCAGAGGGGCCTCTGTGCTCCCAGTTGAGGGCATACAATGACAGGGGTGCAGGTGAGAGCGGGGTCAAAGGGCAGTGGAGTGTCTTGCATCTTAAAAAGAAATGTCAAGTGTTGATTTACAAATTACTGATTCCCAACTCTCCCAATTCCTTGTGCAAATTTAATCGAGTTCCTTTCTCTCCACCTGCTGGTCTTTAGTTGTTCACTTTTATAGCTAGTGTCACAGGGGGTATTTTAAGTGTGGGCCTCTGCAAAAGTTTTAAAGATCTGGAGTAATTTCTATTAGGCATCTCTACTTGGACACAATAAAATAAGAGATCATCCTAGTTGGGAGCAATCGAGAAGACTTATTATACCTCATCTCTTTCCTCCAGCACATCCTCCAATACCCTAGACTGGCCAAAATCTTAAAAGAGCTGAGAGTCTTCAGAGAATTAAATAACAATGCACAGGGAGCAGGCACGCTGGAGGCTGAACAGGCTACTCCTTGGGAGGGTCTAGGGAACAGAATTCATAAATCGGAGCCCAAGCATAGGCTGTGCGCCCTCCCACCAGGACTCTCAGTAACAGAAGCCCCTCAAAACAGGTTCCCCATTCATCCCGCTCGAGGAGCTACCTGATAACCACTCCATTCCTGACCCACTCACCTCGGCTGAATTAAAGCACACAGCTGGGAACACATACCTGAAAAGTTCCTGGAAACAAGCATGGTCGTGAGGATGGCACCCTGGGGAGAGAGGAGAGTCCTGTGAGTTGGGCTGGACGGGAAGAGTGGCTAGCCTGGCTCAGGTAAACGCAGCTCCTGGCTAGACTTGAAGATATCAGCTTTCCGGCACCTCTGATGCACAGCAACCTAGCCTTGCTCTAGCTAAGAGGGGAGCTTCCTTCTGTGACAGGGCAGAGCCATACTGTAAAAGACAAGGCTAACCTTCAGCTTCCTCCGGGCGTTGAACTTGCGCAAGCACTCCACGGTCTCTTGGCGATGCATCATAGAGGCCACGGTGGATCGTTGCTGGAAACCAAAGAGACAGCGCCATGAGCCCCCTGCCCAGACCCTCTTCCATCTTCGCCTTAGTCCTGGCCCCCCCAGAATTGCTCAGAAGATGAAATGAGATCACAGATATGAAAATGCTTTTAGAATAAAAGCACTGCCGTAAACCCAAGGTTAAGTCAGGACGATCTGAATATGAAAACACCAATAACAGATACTAGATGGCAGCACTGCAATCTTTGGGCAAAGGAGGCTGCACACGGGAGTGAGCATACTATTTGCTGTGATCCTGGCTCAGTTACTGCTTCTGCAACTGTGCACTGAACCCCTGCTGTGGCCCAGATTCTGCACAGTGAGAGAAAAGGTGGGCTCCTGCTCTCCAGAGAACATGCAGACCTTCCAAGAGCTCCCCGCAACCCAGCTCAGTCCTGAATGAAGCTATGATCTGAAAAGCTAAGGATCTCTGCCTTGAATCCTTCCGTCATTTTGGACAAAAATTCTTTATACTGTATTCTCTGCTAACTTCCCTGTTTCCTTCTACCAGAAAGGGTCCTCGTTTCCTTGACGACTTAGGGTCATCAATACAGATAGCATCAGTTACTACACAACAGCATAACACAGTGATATTCACAGGGTTAGAGACACGGGGCTGGGGCCTAGGGAGATGACCTAGGACGTAGCACTTTCCCAATTCACAAGTGCCTGTTTTAAGTGGCTCAGCACTCCCCTTTGCTATTGCTGTCTTGGCCAGCCTGTCAGGAAAATACTAGGACCCACAATCCCACAATCTCTGCCCCCACCTGACCACTCCCTTTCCTGGCTGCTAAAGCAACTCTCCTGTCTTCTCTACTTTCCCCAAGTCTCTCATTCCATTTCCTGCTCCGCGGTGCAAACTTCCCCGCACAGAGAGACAAGCGGTTGCCATGTACACACTGCTTCCACTTCAGCGCTGGCCCACAGGAAGCTCATCTCCGCCCTCCCCAGCCTAATCATTGTTCCTCAGACCCAGCTGGGCCCCTGGAGCCGGCTGAGGTCACAGGAGCCTTCTCTCCTTGCTGCCAGATCTGTGCTCAACTAGAAAATATTCTCAACCCTTCCCCTGGACCAGATTCCTCTCTGTGGTCTACACATTACATTCAAAATTCTCCTTAAACAACATCTTTAGCAAATGGTTGGAACTGGAGTACATTATGTCAAGTGAAATAAACCAGGCACAAAGAGACAGGTGGCACAGGTTCTCTCTCAGAGATGCAAGTTCAAAAGGGAAAACCGTCCATCTCAAAGTAGAACAGTGAGCATGAGATGTCAGAGGGCGGAGTAAAAGGAGGCTGGATTTGAACAGTGTGTGCTGCACGCATGTCCTAAGGTGGCTGTCACAAGGAACCCCCTTAACATGCGCCAGGAATATGGATTAACCAAAAATAAAATGCAATAAAATAAAATAAAAAAGAAAAAAGCTCCCTGCCGCTGCCTCCCCTTCTAAGGGACATCATCTCTGTCCCCCCTCACTGCCAAGCCTCCATGTCCTTCCTCGGCCCCACTCCTTCATCACCTGCAAAAACAAGCTTGTGTCTTGCGCCACTGTTTCTATCTGCAAAATGATACAACAGTGGCTGGCGCTGGTCAGAGGCCAGGTGTCCTCCGCCATCTTCATCAGGGGCTCTCCGGCAGTGTCCAGTGACTAATGCTCCTGTACGGACAGCCCTTGCTTCTCGGTGTTTGCACCTTCCCCTCTTGAATCTTTTCTGACTGTGGAAGTTCTCAGCCTCAGTCCCTTTAGCTGTCACATCTGAACTTAAATGCTGGTATTTAGTCGCCAATCCTTCTTTTACCAAAGCAATGTAAAGCCCACAGTAAGTTTGACCAGTGTAGGAACAATCCCATCTATTTCTACAGCGTCCACATCACCAACACAGAAAGGACTATGATGTGCATTTCCAATTTTTCACATCTTTTCTAAGTTCTAGAGTCATGTGCCATTTTTTTTTTTTTTTTTTTTTTTTTGCAGTGCTAGGGACCGAACTCAGGGCTTCATGGATACCAGGCAAGCGCCCTACTACTGAGCTCCATCCCCCATACAGATGTATTTCTAACTGCCTCCTGGTTAGAGACTGCTTGATGCCACACTCAGCGAGCACAAAACAAAGTGATCACAAATTAGCTCCTGCTATGGGTCAGCGAATGGTACAGCTTTCTGCTCAATCACCATCTCAGAGCCTGGGAGCCCCCCTAGATCCCCACCTCTCTACATACAACTGATCACGAAATCCTCTAGATTTCATGTCCCAAATATCTCTTGAGTTCATCTGCTTATCACCCTCAGCACCCCCTCATCTCTGTCCTCGGCTGAGACCCTGTCTGCTTAGACCCCGTCTGGGCCTGCTTAGACAGTTCCAACAGCTTCCTGAGCTCTCTGCCTCCAGCCTCTTTCCTCACTGATTCCATTTTCCGCATAGCTTTCAAAGTGATCTTTCTTAAATGCAAATTTCATATTCTCTTAAAAGCCCTTAAATAATTTCCTATGCTTTCAGAATAAAATCCCAATTCCTCAGGCAGAAACTTGTATGTCATGGAATCTTTTTTGGCCTCGTCGTCTCGCATTCCTATAGTCATAGCCTCATCAACAACCAAACTACTTAACATTCCTCCAACTCAACAATTTCCCATGGCCTCTTGCTCTGGGCCATGCTAACCTCTGTCTGTAGGGTGACATCTTGGGGAACTCTTAGTCATCTGCCAAGAAGCAGGACAGGGGTCACTTTCCCCATGAAGCCTTTGGTGACCCCACTGCCTACCAGGGACAGTGGGAAGTTTTGCACTTATGTTGGATAATTTTTTTTTTTTTTTGTACCAGGGATCTAACTCATAACCTCGCACCTGCCAGGCAGGCGCTTATGCCACTGAGCTAAATCCCTGGCCCTATTTGTGAGACAGGGTCTCACTATGCAGTTCAGGCTGGCCTTGAACTCACTTTGTAGCCCAGGCTGGTCTGGAACGCAAGGATCCTCCTGCCTCAGCCTCCCGAGTGCTGGGATTAAAGGCATGCGCCACCACGCCCGGCTGTTGTTGGGTATTTTGCGTACTGTCCCACTGTAGCACGGTGGCCTGTTTGTGCTCTGTCTCCCCAGATGTGTGGGGCAGGGACCATGCTGCGTTTATCTTTGTATCCCCAGCATCTGCCTGGTGACCAGCATCAAAGAGGCATTCAGTAAAAACAGGAAAGGACAAATAACAATAGTATTACAGTTGTCAGGATGGCTAACTACCAAATTCTCTTCTGTGTCGGAAATAACTGTAAGAAAACACAGCACGTTGACCATACTGACAGCCTAGGGATGGTCTTCCAGCCTGGGCACTCCAAGAGTAAACTTTGGGGTCCTCTTAGCAATAGCTCAGGGGACAATTTTGTTTATCTGTGGGGTCCTAGTGATGGTACCGGGAGAGCCATAGGAGGGGTGGGAATTTACATTGGGTTCTGTCAGTTGCTTTCTAAATCCTCAGCTACTTGAGCTTGCAAGGGTCAACCTGAGCGGTCAAGAACACAGCCTCAGAGCATCGAGTGTAGGAGAGATGAGCAAAGGCCTGTGAGCCCCCCGCCTCTCAGAGTCCCCCAGTGACATTCACGGACCTTGGGCCCCACTCGGCTTGCCACGCAAAGCCCAAGGTGAGTCTCTACTGGTAAAAATACGAACAAGGAGGGTACCAAGGGCATGTGGAGGGCCATCCCCAAGCTCCAAGATCCACAGTGAAGAAACTTACGCAGACCCATGGGTGCTTGAGTGCCTGGTCAGCTGTGATGCGCTTTGCTGGGTTTATGGTCAGCATCTGATTGATCAAGTTCTTGGCTTCAGGAGTCACCGTGTCCCATTCTGGTGATGGAAACTAAGGAGCAGGAACAGGGGGAGGCAGGAAATGAAATCTGTGTGCCTCACCCCGAAATGCAGGCTGTGTTTTCATTTCAACTCCTATCGTTGGGATACTGTGTGGTACCCAAAGCTGCCTGACAGGGAGGTGGAGAAGCCCTGGGAGTATCACAGAACCTGTGTTAATTTAAACACTGGAAAAGAAGACAGAATGGTCAAAGTGAGAACACGAGAACATCAGTTCAGAGCAGCCAGGCAGCTCCAGCACTCTCTGGTTCAACTCCACCTTTCTACCCAGGAGAAAAGAGGTGAGCTGATGTGCCCAAGGTACTACTGTGCGGCAGGAGCCTCCGACCTCTCATCTCTGTGAGACACAGCACATCATGCGGCTTCTCCATTCTTTATAGTAAACATCAAAGAGCTTCAGTGGGTTTCTTACATTTATAGCTAAGAACGATACTTTTTTTAAAAAAAAAGTTGTTCCCCCAAAAAAGGTGGCAAGAATTAAGTCTTATGTGCCGATCCCTGGGTCCTTGAAGTCCCTTCACACTCCTGTATCACATGACACACTAATCACGTCCCCTCCCTTGGACAGAGCCAGAGGGGCAGGAAATCTGCCCCTCCTGATGTGCTTGCTGGGCTCTCAGCAAAGCAGTCCTTACATCGTAGGCTCCGGCCTTGATCTGCTGATACAGCTTGTGCTGATCCTCATCCCAGAAGGGAGGGTAGCCCACCAGGAGGATATACAGGATGACCCCTATGAGACAGAACACACAGGTCGCTGGGGTCAGTCACCTCCTTCCCCGAGGAGCAAAGAAAGGCCATGCAGGGCTCGGAGCCGCTCGGAAAGGCAAGGGTCAGCCTGGAGTTAGATGTGGACGCCAGCAGACAACGCTGTGCCGCCAGCCCCTCCTAACGTGCCTCGCTCCTCCCGTCACCAAGTCGCATCAGAGACTCGCCCCAATCTATCCTCTAAGGCGTGAGCAAATCTTTCTCCAAGAAGGATGCAACACAATCCAGGAAGTTACTTGGAGAAGAAGGTGTGATGGGAACAGCCCTCCCAAGGGAACAAGAGCAAACACTGTGATTTCACATACACCAGGCACTTGTGGGACCCGCAAGGAATAGCGATGCCTCTTTCTCGCCATCACTGGAAGCCGAGGGCCCTTAACACGGAAAAGCTGAGGGCGTGGAATGGGCTTACCGCAGGCCCAGATATCCACAGGTTTTCCATAGGGATCTTTCCTCAAGACCTCAGGGGACAAGTAACCTGGGGTGCCAGCAAAACCTGTAGCAGAAGAGAGGGCAGAGTCACACTGAACCCGTTTTCTCTCTTAGTAAATCCCTGTCAGCAATTTCCCCCAAAACCCTTCTCATGCCTGCCGCTTTTGCTATATAAGCTCTCAGTACACGGGCTGCAGGAGGTGACAGGTTAGGCTCCTTGTACTTCCTGGAATCTAAGTAAGAGGGCAAGTCTGGGTGTCTACCGGGAACTCTAACACCTCCCCAGAGGCTGCAGGCACACACTGCTGACAGCAGCCAGACTCACTGTACTGAGTCACAGAGGGCCAGGAGGGATCTCAGTGCCCTCCCACCCTCCTCCACTCTCCGAGGAGGCCAGGACCATTATAGGTCTGGTTTCTAGTTCTGAAAGAGGAAGGCAGATCAGGAAGAGGAGGAAGGGCGGGGGTTGCATCCTGGGAAGAGAGGATCACCCTTACCAAACCAGGCCTGCTGCTCTCCCTGCACTTCAATAGCGAGGCCAAAATCAGCCAGCTTGACAGCAGCACCCTTGCATTTACTTGCCAGCAGCAGGTTCTCAGGCTGCAAAAGAAACCGGAGGACCTTGTCAGATACCTACCCTGCAGCCCAGAGGCAGCCTACTCTGGGCCCACACAGTACCACTACCTGGCACCAGGTGGCGCCAACACATCACAAGCGGCAGGCGAGCCTGGGCAGTACCTTCAGATCCCGGTGGACGATGTCATGCTGGTGAATGTGGTTGACACTCTCCAAAATCTGATGTATACAGTGGCTGACAAAGCAGGAGGATGAGAAATGTCAGTTAAACCGCCTCATCCAAGACTACATGCTGCGGACTAAAAGCAGATACTAGGTTTACAGAGATAGACACTATCTAGTTCAACTTCTGTTTTTTTTAATGGACAAATAATAATTATACCTCTGGTATGATTACATCACCTAACTGGCATATCTATCATCTTACATATGCATTATTTCTTTGTGGTGCGAACACTCAAAATCGTGTAGCTATTTTGAAATATACATTATTACTATCAGTCACCATAGACCAGAACCTACTCCAATCTGAAACGGTACACACTGACCAACACCTCTTCTCCACCCACACCCACTCCAGGCCCTGCTAACCACCGTTCTACTCAACTCTATGAGATTATCTTTTTTAGATCCCACATAGAAGTGAGACCACACGATATTCATCTTTCTGTGCCTGGCTTATTTCACTTAACATAATATCCTCCAGACTCATTCATGTGTTATAAATGATAGAATTTGTAAAGGCTGAATAGGATACTAATATATAATATAGATATACATAACATACTTTCAAATAGTATTCTATTATGTATTCATACCCACAGATATATATAAAACCCATCAACCACAAACTTAATATCTGTCCATCTGTTGACAGACCCTAACACTGTCTCTGTATCCTGGTTATTGTGCGTAGTACCACAGTGAATACGAGAGTACAGACTTCAACATACTGATTTCAATTTCTTTGGGTATTTACCCAGTAGTGGGACTGCTGGATCATATGGTAATTCTATTTTTAGTTTTCCTGAGGAACATTCATACAGTTTTCCAAAAAAGGCTATTCTAATTTATAATACCAATAGTGAATAAAGGTTCCCCTTCCTCCACATTCTCACCAATACTCATTTTATAGAAAAGGGAATGGAGGTCTAGGTACATTAAGTGGTTTTTCCAGAGTCACTCACTAAATGGCAAAGGAGTAACTAGAGCTGAGGTCCCCCAGGGCTTCTTTCGGATGACAAGTCCAACACGGCCAATTTGTTTCCGAAAGATCAAGAGACGCCTCAGACCTCACGTGAGACCATCCAACCCCATCGTCTTCAGTCTCTTTCCCCACACGGTAACGCTGTTCCTTTGGGTGCACACGTGTGGATGGACTGTGGCTCAAACCCACAGGCCCCCTTTGTATTTTCATTTTGAGACAGGGTCTCACCAAGTTGCCCAGGCTGGGCTTGAACTTGCTATCCAAAGTGCTGGGATTACAGGTGTGTGCTACTGCATTTGGTTATAATTTTGTTCTTGGAGAAAAGGCTTTGGCCAGCAATTAAGAAGGACAGTCCAGCTAAGCCACCTAAGTTGTTCTGGGGATGGGTTTATTTAAACATTTGTTGAGTGTCTCTAAGGCATTATAGTTGGTACCAGACAGACAAATAAGACCCAGCAGCTGCCCTGAAGTTTATCATTGAGCAGAGGAGACTAAAGTCTCAGAAATAACACACGTGTGGGGGCTCCAAGCAGGGCACCTAAGGAGCATTTCTGATGAATTTGCACAGAAAGACTAAGCCAGAGTCACATTCGGCCGCTGTTCTCAAAGCAGACAGCCCACTGTGCAAACCCTCCTGCCAGCCCTGTGGTCGAACTCCTGGCAGGAAGCACAGGCAGGCTGGAGCAGTGGCTTTCAACTGGGCGTGAGTTTACCCCCCAGGGAACAAGTGGCATTGTCTGGAGACATTTCTGGTTGTCACACCATGGGGAAGGGGAAAGATGTATCTACTGACCAGGGATGCTTCTAAGTGCCTGACACCCTCACTACCAGAAACCATACAGCCTAAAATGCCAAGGGCACAGGGAAGCCTGAGCTCGAGAACAGACGTCTGGTCACCAGACACCACCAGGTGCGCTGGGGCGGGCTGCACAGTGCCTGGGCATTCTGGGGCAGCTGGCCTGTACTTCTGAGTCCTTTCTCTAAAATCTGCTGCTGGGGCTCCTGTGAGAGTCAAGGGACCATACCAGGCCCCTCGTGGCCAAGGCTCGGGCCTCCCATAGGACAGAGCCCAATGGTAAGCCAGAGACTTCAGGGCCGAGCTGCAGAGCTGAGTCTCCACAGAAATGTATAATTAGAACACAGCCAGGCTAGCAGAGAGAGCCTTCTGGCCTAAAATGGCAAAAGTGCAAAGTGTCCTAGCAGAGCCAGGCCAAGCCCACTGGTACAGTCCCCCCTCCCCCAGCTCGGCTCCCTGCTCTCTGGCCGCCTCCTCCCGCCCACAGCCTGGTCCTCCCCTGCTGGCACTGGAATTCCTCTCCCCACTTGAGAATTTTTCCTGAGGCTGAAGCATCTGAAGTTGATCAGCAAACATGGGCCCGTTCGGGGCTGAGAAACTCGTAAGGAAGCTGCATTTGCCCAGTGTCCAGAGGTAGCCTGACCTGCCACATAAGCCAGATAAGCTAAGGCGGGATGATCAGAACCAGGTTGTGAGGACATCACCCTCAGAGAGCAGTAGGGATCGGGGAGGAGCCAAGGCAGGAAAGGCAGGCCAAGCCAAGCCCCGGTAGGGGGCATTCGGCTTGTCACATGAAGAGCCACCAGGGGTCAGGTGACGCTGGAGCGTCACATGTTGAAGCTGGTCATTATGCTCAACAAGGTGACAGAGGCGGGGAGCTCATGAGGTGGCTCCCTGGTTTTAGACTCCTTGGGGACAACAACCATGTTTCCTCTGTCTCTGCCACACCACAACCTCAGCCCAAGGCCTGGTGTGTATAGGATTTCTCTGAGTTAAAAAGATGGGGAGACAGGGCCCTTGGGCATGATGGTGCGTACACAGCCACACAGAGAAAAGGTATTTCTGGGGTGACAGGGTAAAGGAGACCTGGAAGAGGCTTTACAAGATATTAACCTGGGTGAATTTCTGACTTCTAATAGTGCCCTCAGAATGGAGCCTGAGCCCAGCCCAACTGCTGGCCAGACAAGAGCACCTCTCATCTTTCCCAAAGACTACTCAAACAGGCACAGCGCCGGCCCCTGGGGTGGCCGAGACTTCTTTCACTCCATCTCACCTGGCATCCGCTTCACTGTAGTACTCTCTGGCCACAATGTCTTCAAAGAGCTCCCCGCCAGTAACACTGTAACAACAGGAGAAGAGGTCAGAGGAAGCAGCACCCCTGGACCACCCCAGCATCCAACAGGTAACAGAGCCACGCTGTAAACAGCTTTCAGAGAAGTCCCAACTCCGTGTGCACTTCGTCTGTGAGCCCAGCACACGTTCTACCCTTTGGAGACACAGGGCTTCTCTTTGGGGTACCATGGGCTCCCCTTCTTCCTGGACATTTCTGTCTCTATAACTTTTGCATTGTTAACACTCAGGCAGTGGTGAAGATACAGGGATCTAAGAGAAAATATCTGAGCTACCCCAAAAGTCATAGCTTTGTCTGAGACCTATAGGAACGCTAGCACACAGCTGTCCAAGGACAGACCACCTGCTGAGGTTGAAGAATAACGAGGCCACGCACGCAGAAACCCAGACCTGACCACACTGGAGAAGAGCTTCCAGGAGGGAAAGAGCCACTTTTAAGGCGCTGAAGTACAACCGAAGTGGAAGACGGACCAAACGGAGCCCAGTTTACAACTAATAAAAGCTACCTTCAGCTTCCCAGAATTTTTAAGGTCATGCAAAAAGAACAACACACCAAGGCACAAGAGACAAGCACAGGCACAAAGTGCACTGCTGAACAGAAACGCAGAGATGTCAGAGCAAAGAGACCCCCAGGGGCTTCAGGCCAGCTCCCCACCCATCCCCAGAGGAAATTCACAAGCAAGTCCTTTCCCTCAGGCAACAGAGAAGGGCCCAGCAGAGGCTGAGGACCCAGCTTAGCCTTTCCCTAGGCTGCCCCTTGAGCCGGCTGGAGGGGAAGAGTGGCACTTACAGGTCAAACACGAGGTAGTGAAACCCTTCTTCAGAAATACTGTCATGGAGGCGCACTGCAAGAGAGGAGATGGGGACAGAGATTAACAGAGAGAAAACTCGGAGATCCTACGCTACTCCACAGCAACTCAACCCCAGCCTCACCATGCACTGCCGGGAAAAGGGGCGACACACCCAACCCTCCAAACCGTGGTAACGCAGCCACAGAGCGAGAGACCGGCACTACTTGCGACTGAGGGAATAGAGTGGCTTTGTGGCTAAGAACAAGTCAGGATGGAGAAAGGCAGGAATCTTCCCAGAGGGCCCAGTCCCAGAGGAGGTGCTCCTGGGACACACGCATGCGACAGGATGGGAGGGCGTGGAGAGCCACGAGACGAGAAAGTCCAGGAGCTTTTGCAGAGGGACAGACAGCAAGGGCAGACTGCAGGGGAGAAAGAAGGGACATGTGGAGCCCAGCAGGAAGCCAGAGGGAGCAGGGTGATAGCCAGAGAGCCCAGGAGGCTGCAAGCGTAGGCAGGCAATGGTTTACCAGATGCTTACTCTGTACTAGGCCTCGTGTTGGGTTCCTGGCCTACACTACTGATTCCATAAACACTAGTTGAGCACGACTGTGCTCAGGCTAGGTGGTGGCATCTAGAGGGCACAAGCACAGTGTCTGCCTCCAAGGAGTTCATTACACCTCGCTAAGATGAATGCCATTCTTATTTTACAGAAAAGAACCATGGAAGTTAAGTGATACAAAGACTTTTGACAAAGACCAAAGAACTAGTAGTAAGTGGTGGTCAAGATGTGAATCCAGAGCCAGGCGTGGTGGCACACGCCTTTAATCCCAGCACTCGGGAGGCTGAGGTAGGCGGAGCGTTGTGAGTTCCAGGCCGGCTTGGGCTACAACGCGAGCGTAAGGCCGGCCTGAGCTACATAGTGCGACCCTGCCTCAAAAAAAACCAGGGCTGGGAGTTTGGTTCAGTGCCTTAAGCGCCTGCCCTGGCAGGCGCGAGGTTGTGAGTTCAATCCCCGGTGCCGCAAAAAAAAAAAAAAAAAAAAAAAAAGATGTGAATCCAGACTTCTCTGACTCCAAAAGCTGGTCCATATCACTGCTTCCTGTAAGAAATATGGGGCAGCCCACAGACCAGGCAACAAGGTGACAGAGCTGGGGTGAGAGACTGCTCACAAATATACCTACAACAGCGTCCCAGATGGGTCCAGGACGGCAGGGCATAGAGAAGACCAGGGCAATTCACCAACAGTGAGGAAAGGCTGGCAAGCAGAATTCTGTTCTAATCCCTGCCTCCAAAGCTCTTGGGCAAAAGACCAACCTAATGTCTTCTGAGGTCTCCTACTCAAGCTTCTGCCCGCAGAGCTACCTCTGGGTTAAATGCCAACCCCTGAACATCATTCTAATACAGACACAACTTGCTTTGGCTGCCTGTCCTGATATTCCTGTCCCTCCCCTCACCTCAACTCTCTGGAGGAGAAACTTCTGTTCCACAAGCTCCCTGTGTGACCTTTGCTCCAGTCCTGAGCCGTTACCGATCTCCTGGAGCACTTCAGGAATGGCCCGACACCAGCCCAATTGGTGAGGCGCTCGGATACAAAGAAATCGCAGCATCTCCTTGTTGGCAGGCCTAGACGGCTTCCACGTCCAGTGCCAAAGCAACTCCTGAGGGCTGAGGAGCTTCCCTACCTCCCCTTCTCACCGATTCACCCAGCTGCCCCAAGGCCCTGAGCCGTCACCACAGGCCCCTCACTCTCTCTACGTGACAATCCAGGACTCAGAGGTCTACACATCACACTGCCGATGGACGCTATGATCCACTCCTGTTATTAAACCGTCCACACTTCCCTAGTCCTGCCGATGACGGAGAAGGGCAGAAGGACGGAGCTGCACCCGCCTAACCCCTCACGCTCAGTCAAGCTCCCCAAAGCCTGCCACTTCCCTCCTCACTCTGCTCCTCCAGTCTCAGTCGGTGCCTCATGCTGAGTCTTGCTGCGGCTGCTCCCTTGCTTCCAAAACGACTTTCCATTTAATTAAAAATTTGCTATTAAAAAGCATTAAAGTGTGTAATACAAATAATCCCCTAGAAATCAGCTGTCCCAGAAGCCAAAGACCAGCTTCATTAGGGAGCTGAGTAACAGCAGCAGGATGGTGAGCTGACAGGACAGCAGGTAGGATGCTAATGACCGCTCCTGGGGGAGCCCTGACGGCTGCCCTGCCTTGATCCTCGCCTTGCCCCACTCCTACACCGCCCCCAGCACCACAGGCCTGAGTACAAGGCCAAAGGAGCAGGCACCTAGGCCTTTGCCCGGACACAGTGCCCCTTTCCAGGAAGGCCACACACGGAGCCCAGGTGGGAGGGGATTAGTAGAAAAGCAGCAAAGGAAGGCTAATCCTACCAGGCCAGCCAGCCCCAGTCCCAGTGGCTTCAATGTACGCCCAGAGCAAAGCACCACACACCAAGACAACGGTAAGGGTAAGAGAGATCTGAGTAAGACTATCATTTTTCTTTTTTATAATTTGTAAAGAAAATTAAAAGGGAACTGGGGACAAGAGCAGAAAACTGCACTTTTTTTTGTCTTTTTGAGACAGGGTCTCACTATATAGCCCAGGCTCACCTTGAATTCATGGCGATCCTCCTGCCTCAGCCTCCCAGTGCTGGGATTACAGGCATGTACCACCATGCGCGGCTGGCAGATTCTTGATGATAGTAAGTGAATTTATAATGACTGACATTTAGCTGAGTTGTTCTATGTGCCAAGCATTGTGCTATGTGCTTTCTGTGTGGTATTTTTGCTAGACTCTCATATTAATATCCTGTAGGGCTGCTCCTTATGATGTCCCCATCTGACAAGAAAGGAAACTGAGGCTTCAAAAGAACCTCCTCAAAGTCATACTTTGAAAGTGGCAGAACTAGGTACTTGAAGAAAAACTGACATCAAGATTCTTGATGTTGCAGAGTCACTAGGGAATCACTTTGTCTATCCTCTCAGGCAGAGGTTTCCACCTACCCATCAGCCCTGGCCACCCTGACTACATCAACAACGTCCTGTAGACAGCTGCCCTGAAGCAAGCTCAGTTATGTGCACAGCTGTGACGAGAAAGAGCCCAGCCCTGCTACCAGGGCGCTTCCAGGTGACAGGTTTTAACCAGCAATTACACAAATAGGTAACGAAGCATAACTGTGTGGATTGCTGTGAGAAAGAAGTAAAGGGTGCTATGGATGCATGGAATAAAATATTCTGACACCCAGCCCATTCCACGGTAATGAGGACTGGACCAAGCCATAGACAGGAAGATCTGGGAAAAGGAACACAAAACATTACGAGCGCGTCAGCCATAACCCTAATTACTACTCTCAAATCAGGGGAAGGAAGGACAGGTCCAAACACCTAAGTGTCTTTGCTTGGTACTTCAGATCTTCAAGGACTGAGTCCCACAACTCAAATGCTGGGGCGATTCCCAACTCTTCAAAAACCACCTAACTAACAAATCTTGCTCAAAATACTGAAAAAGTCCTAACTCTTCAAAAACCACCTAACTAACAAATTTTGCTCAAAATACTTAAAAATGCCCCCTGCAAGCCAGGCATGATGGCACACACCTGCAATCCCAGCTATGTGGGAGACCTAGAAAGAAGGATCACAAATTTGAGCCCAGCCAGGGAAATTTAGCAACTTAGCAAGAATCTGTTTCAGAATTTTAAAAGAGTTGGGATTTACTCAGTGCAAAAACCCTGGTTTTAATCCTAGGACTCCACCACCACCAAAGCCACATTTAACTAACAAATCTTTCCTCAAAAACCACTGAAAATGTGCAGTAATTATAAATGTGCAGACTATTAAAAAGTCTGCAGTAATGTATTAACCAGTGTTAATCTCATTTTATTTTAAAATTCTGTACCATCACTTTTATACTTTTTTCATTTTTAAAATTAAAAAAAAAAAAAAAAAAGAAAAGCCTGCAGCAAGTCTAATTACTCAGGAGGCTGAGGCAAAGAGGAGCCCAAGTTCATGCCTAGCCTGGGCAACTTACTGAGACCTTACCTCAAAATAAAAAGGGCTGAGGATATAACACAGTGATAGAGTACTTGCCTACTATACCCAAGATCCTGGGTTCGATACCAAAAAACCCAAAAACCCCACACATAAATACAAATAAAACGAAAAAGGCTGAGGATGAACCTCGGGGTAGAATGATTATCTAGCATGCACAAGGGCCTGGGTTCAATCCTCAGTACTAGGGGGAAAACAACTCCACAGCAATAATATGATGGGAAGGTGGTCCTGTTGTCACAGAGGCTCGTGGGGGACTGAGCCTGCACCTCAGGGGTCAGCTGTGGCAGGACTACCTCCCCACCAAGGACAGGCGTTTAGATCATCCATGATCAATGTTTCCTTTTTCTCTGGAGTTGTTTTTACTATATTTTACTGTTCCCTGAATGGGTCCCAGGCCCAAGGTAATGGCACTCTTCCCTGAATAATTCGTGAACAGAGCTAGGGCTGGGGGTCTGAGAGTTGGAATCTCCATCCACTTTCTTTTTTTTTTTCTTTTTTTTTTGGCGGTACCGGGGATTGAACTCACAGCCTTGCGCCTGCCAGGGCAGGCGCTTAAGCCACTGAGCCAAACTCCCGGCCCTTCCATCCACTTTCATCATCTCCATTTCCTACCCTTCTTTACTCACTGAACCCTCTCACAACTCCATGAAGGATCCCAGATGAGAAAACAGAGGCAGGTACATATGGGTTAAATAACTTACTGGAGGTCACCTCTTCTAACTGGGAAATCCTGAATTCAAAACCCAGTGAACCTGATTCCAAAGACACACAGCTTGGCTTCTCCAAGTGTGGACCACGGACCAGTGGCAGCATCAGCTGGGATCTGAGAGATACTAGGAATCTCGGGCCCCAACCACAGACCTACTGAATCAGGATCTGAATTTTGACATGATCCCTGGCTGATTTATAAGCACATAAAAGTTTGAGAAGGTCTGCTTTAAACCACAATGCTAGACTGTGATGGAAAGTGCCGGGGCAGCTGAGCACAAAGGAAGACACAGTCTATTCATTAGAGAGATTTAGAGCAGAGAGCAGGCAGATCACAGGTAGAACGCACTCCACGGAGGCTCCGGACAACTATCGGTGCTACAGGCTCCTCCAACAGTCACTCCCCACACTGAACAAGGCTGCCTGGACTGTTTTGAGCTCAACAGCAAGCTTTACACCCAACAGGAATTTGTGCTGTTTGTTTTAAATGAACAGGCGTTATTTTTTAGAGCAGTTTTGGGTTCACACCAAAACTGAGCAGAAGGTACACAGAGTTCCCGCATAACCCCATACCCACATTCGTACAGCCTCCCCCACTATCAACACCCCACGCCAAAGTGGTGCATGTGTTACCATCGATGAAGCCACAGTGACACATCATTACCCCAAGTCCACAGTTTACACCAGGGTTCGCTCTTCCGACAGGCTTCCAACTCTGTGTGGACTATGTTTTAGGGATACAAGGGGATGTTTGGCCCCTTGAACCCAATACCCCTTTTGAATTTAAGTGCCTCCAGGTCTGACAGCAGCCAGAGGCCGATGATCTGGCTCTTTGCTCTCGGCTTCCCCACCGGTGCACCATTCTTGGGCGGCTCTGCTGGTCTCCCTTTGAGATGGAGTTAAAAAGACCAGAGCCAAAAGGGCCCCAGCTTTGAAGGGCAGAGCAGTGGAGAGAAGAACAGTGAATCAGGGGCACAAACTGCCTCCTCTCCAGTCACAAGCCAGGCCCAGATCCATGGCAACCCCCGCCTCCTGGACCTGAAGCTCAGCCACATCTCCAAGAGTTCTGGTTCCCACCAGAAGCCGGGGAGCCCAGCCAGCCTGCGCTCCTAGGACACAATCCTGACTCACCCTTCCCTCTGCCTGCCCCTGACCCTGGAACTGATCCCAGACCAGGAACCCTCAAGACCTGTGAGCAGTGGTGAAATACAAGCACAGTCCTAGGCAATCTGATGCCACTCTCAACAAAGTGACTGCCACAGGTCTTGCTGCCTTCCTAACAGTGCAGACCCCTGGGATGGGCCATTCTTCCTTTGCCTGTATACCGAGCCGGGGCCAGGTGGTAAAAAGGAAAGGACGACCAAACCATGCACAGTCTAAAAAGTCAGCATATCACAAACTTAATCCTAGAAAAACAGCTAGGACTTTCTGCTAACATCCTGGGACCCTTTGTCTTTCTAGGCATATTTATCTCAGTTGTCTTTATTATGCCCTGACCCTTCTGCGGCCCACCTTCCCCGTGTCACAGGTGATGCTAACACCACTGACCCCACCCGCTTTCATTCCTACACGAGGAAACTCAGCGCTGCTGTTCCAGTTGGCCACAAGCAGCATTAAGGAAAGGAAGCTGTGGTCCTCAGACTTTAAGACCCAAAACCGGGACCCCAAAATGCTTCTGAGGTGATGGGTGGCTTTAGAGCCAAGCCTTCTGATGTGAAAATCTGGGAAGTAGGATTTTTTTTTTCAAAATATGAAATCTTGTTTTTAAATATTGGGAAATAATAAAAATATTTTTAGACTGCAGAGCTAGCCAAACAAAACATGCCCGAATCTGTGACTGCTGCTCTAGGTGTTTCTCTGTGGGCCTGCTCTACTCATGGCAGCACACGGGTCCCTGCTGTGCAGTTCTCCAGGTAAAGTCTAACCTCAGACCACCCAGGAGCTCCCGAGCTCCAAGGCCAGGACTTGCCAGCGCAGAGGTGCTGGCTCTGTGGGAGGCGTGCATCAGGCGCAGCGGGGCACTGACTGTGCCAATCTGCTTCGGGTGTAATCCAAGCTGCTGATTGTGATCTACAAAGCCCTAGATGGCTAGCATGCTGGTTACCTCAGCGCTGCTCCTCTCTCCACGGGCTGGAGGACGACCTCGGCTCTCCCACTAGGCGCTCACACTAAGCCTCCTGCGACCTGGGAGCCAGCGGCTGGGTGGCCCCGGAGGCAGCATCAAGCTCCAGCAAGTTGCCTCGCAGTCCCAGCCACCAAGAGAGCGGAGCAGGCAGCCTCTAGGGCACTGTGGGAGCCCTGATATTTAGGCCATGCCTGAGGAGCGCGGAACACGTGTTGTCCTTTGTGATGACTCAGCGCTTTCAGAGAAAACCTAGGAGATGCTCCCTGCTCTGCCTCGAGTCCACACTGGGGTTTCTGCTCAGACACCACAGCCAGCCTCGTTTCTGTCCCTGCGGCAAGCAGCACCAGACGAGGGCCAATGCCTTTGGCAAAGACTGTTTCAGCTCAACAATGTAGAAATGAGCCGGAGTGGGTTGTGGCAGGCAAACCTCCTCAGGCTTTTGAACAAACAACAATGTGCCCTTGTCCCCCCAGTCAGGGTGGGAGCAGGGAGACGTCCTCTCATTTTCCCTCCTTCCCCATCTGAGCTGCTCCCGCCATCCCTTCTCCAGAGAAGCCAGGCAGGCGGACAGCGGGAACGCAAACCAGAGCGCCATGGAAACCTCAGTGCGCGCAGGACACCGCAACAGGGACAAAACTCTTTCCGGTCCAGAAACAAAATCCTGCGCCTTTCATGAGGGCCATGGATGGCCCCCGTGAGGGATGCTGGCAGGCCAGGAGCCCAGAGCCTCACACCCTGAGGGCCCTGGGCCTCAGCCCAAAGGCGGAAGGAGCAAGGGGAGAGAGGAGTCGGAAACCTATTTCAGCGCCTCCCAGCCCAGCCTGAGATGGTGCCACAGCAATGGAGACACTCCGGTCTCTCAAGGAGAAAGCCTTAGAACTCTGAGACACAGCCGCTACCCTGCTGAGGCCAAAAACAAGACACTAGGTGAAGGCTCACAGACACACATGAAAGGTGACTCCACACTCAAAAGCAGCCAATCCCTGAGCGCCTTGCCTTCCACAAAACACCATGGGAAAGCAGGGGGACCCACCACAGAATACTCCGCACGGGGCACTCACCAATGTTTGGATGTTTCAGAAGTCGGCATATCCGGGCCTCACGTTCTAGTTTCTGGTGATCTAAAAGCAGAAGAGAAAAAAACAAAGTCATCAGCCACCCATTCTATTTATGGTCAACCTGGTTATTCGTATTCCTTTCAATCTCAGGAAGGGACTAGATTCTTCTGGCAATTAGGTGAATTAACATAGCAAGTCATAGCAATGCTGGAGATAGTTATTATGACCACTTCTTCCAGGTAAGAAAATAATGACTTCAGAGGTTAAATTCCTCAAGCCAGTGAGTGGCAGAGCAACAACTGAATCCAGGGGTTCAGCTAAAACTAGTGTTCTTTCCTCTACCATAGTGATTTCTTTCTTATTGGAAGAACTAGCACAATAGGCCCCCCTTTCCTGAGGCAGAGATGTTCCAAGATCTCCAGTAGAGCCGGACGTAGTAGCGCACGCCTTTAATCCCAGCACTTGGGAGGCTGAGGTAGGTGGAACATTGTGAGTTTGAGGCTGGCTACAACGTGAGCAAGGCCAGCCTGAACTACATAGTGCAATCCTGCCTCAAAAAAAAAAATAAGGCCGGGAGTTTGGCTCAGTGGCTTAAGCGCCTGCCTGGCAGGCGTGAGGTTGTGAGTTCGATCCTCTAGTACCGACAAAAAAAAAAAAAAAAATTCTCTAGTGGATGCCTGAAACCATGGATAGTACCACATCTCATACAAATGCACTGTGATACTGTGACACTCTGTCCATCTGATAGTCAAAAAGGCCCCTAAGTGACTAATGGTCAGGTAACTTATACAGCATGAATACTCTGGACAAAGGGATGATTCATGTCCTGGATGGGAAGGAGCACAGCAGCAAGGGATTTTATCAAGCTACTCAGATGGCATGCAATTTAAAACTTATTAATTGCTTATTTCTGGAATTTTCCATTTAGTATCTTTGAATCATGGTTGGTCACAGATAACTGAAACTGCGCCAAAAAAAACCAAATGAACAAACAAACAACAAGGTAAGGGGGATTAGTGTAATAGTTGACTTGTACTGAGTCTAGTATACAGTCCGGCGCAATGCTAATTTTGTATATACTGTCTTATGTAGTTGTTCTGTCAACTCTGAAACATAACAATGCTGACCAATGCTGATAACCAAGGTAAGATTTTTGCTTGTTTCTTTTTTATGATGCTAGAGATGGAACCCAGGGTCTCACATACGCTAGGCAAGTGCTCTACCATTGAGCTACACCCCAACCCTGGTGATTTAAAACAGTAATTATAGCTAATGTTTACCGAGGGTTGACATCTATACACCACACGGACACAGCCTTTGATTTTTCCTCATAACAACCCTAGAAGGCTGGCACTATTGTGATGCCATTTTACAGAAAAAGAAAACAAGATACAAATCCTGTTTCTCTCCAGGATCCTCCTGGTCACCCATTGCTGTGAGCTCTGACATATGTATTCATCCTTGGGCTCTGGATTACTCTGCTTTGAGGAAATAACCAGAGTCTGTGAGACCTCAGATCCAAATGAGTGCTAACCCTAACCCTAACCCTAACTCCTTCCACAGGAAGGCAGAACCCGGAAAGTACACAGAATGCTGCTCCGAGCAAGGAAGCCCAGACACCTCCCTCTCCACTCTGTACCTGCTGGAATCCTGTCCAGAGCCACCTCTTGCCTGAAGCTTTCCCTGCTCCTTGTGGGAGATGGTGACTTCTCCTGACTACCCGGATCTCCCCTGCACTTCTCATGATTCACACAGCACAGATCACTGCAGTCAGCTTTTGGTCACAAATTCTTCAAGTAGGGGGACCTTTCGAAGCAGGATTTCCTGGAGTTCTTCCCATAAACAGGAGCTCTGCAAGGCTCATCGGTAACAACAGCAACAGTAACAACCATCGCTTACTGAGCATTCACCACATACCAGCAGAGGTCTGGACTAGCACTGCTCATCTTCGTGCAAACCATCAAGCAGGAACCTGATTAGCTCTACACAGATGAGGAAACTGAGGCCTAAAAAGATAAAACTACTGTAATTGCCCAAGGTAACAGACAGGAAGTACACGCAGGTGATCTGGGCCTAAATCCTTTTTTCTCTGCCACTGTGAAAAAGGAAAAGTGCGAGCAAAGACTTTGAGGCTTTGAGGGGCAGAGTTCAGGGCACCCCAACCCCCTAGGCCGAGCGACTCCTGTCTTTCTCAGAAGAAGTTTCTCTACCCCACACAGTAGAGTCTCTTTGAAGCCTCCCACGGCTCTCACAGTGACCCCAAGGTAGGTGCTAGGATTGCACCCACTTTACAGATGATGAACTGAGGCCCAGAGAAGGGAGATAACTTGTCAAAGGCTACACAGCAGGAGAGGGATAAACTAAGGGCCCGTCTGTCTGAGATAATGTAAGGATTTTAGGTGAGATGGAACTCGTGTTCACTGTTTCAGCAATCACCTTCAGCTTTGTGCTAAACTTTCTCTCTAACAACAGTGCTGCTTCACGGAAGGAGGTGGGGACTGGCAGAGATTATTTCTCACTCTCCAGCTAATCTATCTCAGCTGCACGAAAGATCTGGGCTGGGCCTCTGTTCCCATCCTCAGATGCAGCATGACCACTGCCCAGGATGCAGCCAACCTCAGATAACTCCCAATGCCCACATCACCTGGTCCCAAAAGGAGGTGGCCAGGGACTCCTATGAGCCAGGGCACTCAAGGAAGCAGCCATGGTAGTTGTGTGGGTAGGGGGTGGGGGAGGTGTGGGAGTGAGGTGTGCTTCTTTCAGATCTGGCCCTATGTCAGAGCTACCCCACCTTCCTCCTCAGATCCAAGTGAGCCCCCAAATGGAGACAGAGGTACCACCCGCCAAACTGCAGATGTACTGGCCCTGTCTCTGACCACTCACCTCACCACCCTTGACCCACAACTCTTGGGTTTGGCTGCCCAGACAGGTGAGGGAAAACAGCATCTTGCAATGCGGAGGTGGCACCGAGGGGAAGGCCCAGAAGATTAATGTTTATCTCTTCCCTTAAGTCTCCTACTGGCTAATGGTTACGGCCCCACAGCAGCAACAGCACTAAAAATAAGAAAAGGCGCTCTGGCTTCACCAGTGACTCAGTGTAGAGACAGGAGACATAGACTTAGGCGCTCAACCCCTTGAAGGAGCTACCCAGGGTGCCCAGGGTCCTTGCCAGCCGCTCAGTTCAACCACGGAGCTGAGCCCTAAGTTCTGGGTGAGGCCCATGTCTTCCCCGAACCCCAGGGTTATGCCTTAGTCCTCACCTTGATTCTAAGCCATAGAGTAATTAACACATGGTTTTGGAGTCAGACAGCTCTGGATTAAGTCCAGCACTGTGATATCTGGCAAGTTATTAAATGCACTGAAGCCTCATTCAGCCCTTCGAAATGTATTTATCAAGGTCTACCATGTGACAGGCACTGTGCTAGACACTGGGAAACTGTGGCAAACAAACCAGATGAAACCCCTGCCCTTGGGGCTCACATCCTGGTGGGGTTGCGGGAGGATGAAGGCCAGACAAGAAGCTCAGCTCGTAGACGGCACAGTAAGTGCTATATAGAAAAATGAAGCAAGGAAGGGAGAAAGTGTAAGTTTGAACAGGGTGGCTGTGCATGGCACAGGGGAAAGCCTCTGTGAGAAAGTGACATTTGATTTGGACCCAAAGGCGGCAAGCATGAGCCAGGCACCTAGTTTGGGAAGGAGATTCTTATTCTAATAAGGAAAAACCAAGACCTGAGGTTTAAATGAGATAATATGGATGGGATACTTAGCACAGTGCCTGACAAGAAAGAGCGCTTCATGACAGAACAAAGACTCCTGGGCCAGGTTTACAGCCATAGCTACTGCTACAGACAATGGAGAAAGCAGGACCCACTTTCCTCTCCACCCGGGCAGAGGCGGGGTCCAAAATACACGCGCACCCTCTGACCCTCTTGGGGCTTCTCATGAGCTCCCCCATGGCTGTTCGGGATGTGGTCCACCCACATCTATGGCCTGCAGGTAAAGGCAGACAGGAGGGTGGGGGCTCCCAGAGAGAGGACCGCCCCAGGAAGTGTCACTGTCTGCAAGGTCCCTCTTCTTCCTCAGTCTTGCTGGTGAGGGCGCCCTGCCATTGCAAAGCTCTGTTCAGTGAGCCGGGCGGCCTCTCTCGGCACACTCTCCTGGCCTCCTATGCCACACACCGCCCAGCCACCACTCCAGCCCCTCCAACTGTTGTGTCCTGTCTCTTTCCCCTACAATTTCTGTCCTGTGGTATCTGGGGCTGGCCCATGGCTGGGAAAAAGCAGAGTGCTTCACCCCAGCAGAAACAAGTCAAGTCTGAGCATGTTTCTCAAGTGCAGGGGCATCCTGGCTGAACACGGCATCCTCAAACCCAAAGTGGCAAGGCCACTGCCTTGGTGGCTGCCTTGGTCCACAGTGATAGGAAGCGGTCCTGGCTCCGCATCCTGAGGTGCGAAACACCCGCTGGTGTTCTTGCCAGAGGCAGCCTCTTCCTGGAGACACCCCTTCTTCCAAGGACCACCCGTCTCCCTCCCATCCACCTTTCTACTGGGCTTCTCCCTGCCCCCTCCCACAGCCCAGCCCCCCCTTCCTGTTTGACAACAGCCACTTCCCGCTTTGCACAGGGCCACTTCCTGCCTGCCTGTGTGCTACCGCCATGGAGACCCACCCCTGCCGGCCCTCAGCCCAGCTTCAACCACAGCCCTCTGCAAAGTTTTCCCCCTTAAGAGCTGAGGTAGCAACAGGAGCAGAAAGCAGAAGTGGCCTTATCAGGGGCCTGCTCTGGTCCTCCAGGCCCTGCTTGGATCCTCCCTCAACACAGGCCCAGGGAAGAGCCAGGCCCTGGGAAATGAGGATCCCGGCAAGTCTGCCTTTCCTGCCCTCCTGCCCAAGGGCTTTGAGGCTTGGTCAGGTATGCCACGATTTTACAGGAAGGGCAACGAGGAGTAACCAAATGCACCAAGGCAGGCAGAAAAGAGGAAGCAGTTAGTGAAGCGACAGCATGCAGCAAAGGGGCATGCAGAGCCCTCAGTCACCATCCCCTCCAACCCCCAGAGAGGAGCTACTTCAAAAGAACTGTCATTCCCCCGCCCAGGACGGAGGAGCAGGGAGGGTTGGCCACCTATCCTCCGTGGCCCTGCCCAAGACCTGCCCTCTGATTCGGTGACATTTCTTTAAAATCACAAATGCCAGCCCTGACTTCAAATGAGAATTCTGCTGCCACCTAAACACCCAATCCTCTGTAAGTGCGAATGGACATGTGGTCACACTCCGGCTATGAGGATTCTCCTTGAGTTCCGATCTCAGACACTTTGCCCTTTTCAAAGGGTATTCTGCAGAACTGTGCCTGTGACCCCAAATCAGATTGTCAGAGGCTTCCTGCAGCCCCATCCATCTCAGACACTGGATGGGAGGGCCTCAGCTTGCTGCCTCTGAGATTCCCTCGCCCTCCCACACAGCAAAAGCCCCATCTGGCCTTGGCGGGCATCACTTGGAGAACCACAAACACGGGCAGCACAGGGATTTGGAGTCATGGTCCACCTTCCCCACCTGCATAAAGACACAGTACCATCCCAGCACTACGAGGACACCACATCCCCTCCTCTCTGAATCTCACTCCAAAGGGGAAAGAACCTCCATCATATCAGACCAGGGACCACAACTTCTAATTCTTTCACACCCACATATGCAAGGCCTAGCTGAGGGCTGTGACCAGGGGCACAGGGCCTGAAATGCACCCATGTGTACCCCCGAACCTTTGTCCCTTAAACATTATACCTTTTCAGCCCTAAACCAAAGCTGATAACCCCTTGGCAGCCAGGTGACACGAAGACCTAAACCTCATGATGGCCTTTGGATGTCAAGACAAGGAAAGCTCTAACTAAGGAGGGAAAGGGTTAGCATTAGGGTTAGGGAGCTGAGACACACCCCATGGTTCAAGCTCCAATCCGGCTTTGATGGAGAAAAGCCCCTTGCGGTCACTGGCAAACCCAAGAAGGCAAAGCTCTGCTTGTGGACACTGGTCACTTTTAAGGGCCAGAACAGGGTCAGCTGCTGAGTTCTTAGTGCACCCAGCAGGGCTGCTGGTGCCTGCAGCCTTTGCCCACTGTTTTGGTGACATTTCCT
Source organism: Dasyprocta punctata (assembly GCA_004363535.1). Taxonomy (NCBI): domain Eukaryota; kingdom Metazoa; phylum Chordata; class Mammalia; order Rodentia; family Dasyproctidae; genus Dasyprocta; species Dasyprocta punctata. Next base: position 19,790 of record RJWM01012999.1, on the reverse strand, counting down.
TCATGGTAACCAGCCCCAAGTAAAACATCCCAGGAAGCAGCCCCTAAAAATAGCTCCTCCCAGGGCAGCGGCAAGCAGGGGGAGGGGAAAGAGAGGGAGGAGAAAAGAGGGGAGCAGATGGGAAGCTGCTGCTGCTACTGCTGCTGATAGGGCCCAGGAAGTAGAGATGGTGTTGGGGGGGAGTGGCTGGAAATGTCCCCACCACAGAGTCCAAAAATGTGGGTACAGATGAAAATGGGGCCTCAGCCAGCAATGAGGGATTTGCTCCACTGAGCTTAGTGCTGAGCCCAGAGGGAGAGGTGTGGGGTGACACACCAGGATTCACCGCAGGAACAAAGGACCCAGAACCTGTGCCTGAAAGGGAATATCCAGGAGGAGGCGAAGGCCATGCTGTCTGAGGACGCTGAGGTCAGAACAGCAGCAAAATCATGGGCATGCTTATGGTCAAAAACAAAACCAAATCCCCAAGAAATCACGTATGCCTTGGTTTCCCCAGTCATCCTGGGGCAGATGAGTCTGACCATGGGCAGGTGACAAAGGGCCTCTGCAGAGAGGCACTCCAGAAGTGCCAAGTGCCCAGCTCTTCCTGTCACCACCTTTTTGGCACCCATAGGATCAGACCCTTGTCTGGCTGCCAAGGCTGTCCAGAGAGCAGCAGCACAGAGATGGGGACAGGAGCTGATCACTGCTCCCCTTCCCTGTCTACAGCCTCAGCAGAGAACAGGGTCAGTCACTCGCCTCTAAGGTTTCAGCACAGCTTCTGACAAGGGTATGATGACCAGGATGAGAGCGTGCAGGGCCCCCTTTCAGCCTCCATTCCCACCCTGATGCAGTGCCCCAAGTCCTTCTGAAGGCGGGTGGGAGGAAAGGGTGACAGACCAGTGTCGTGTGACTAAGTCCCACAGGTCACATCACGATTGTAGGAGGAAAGTGGCCCAGCAGAAGCCTTGGCAAAGAGGAGGGACCTCTAAGTGGGCTCCTCATCCACTGCAGAAGAGGAGTCAGAGGCATTCAGTCACTTCTATGCAGGATGCCATTTCTCTGTTAACAGAAATGGCCTATCTTATCCTCAAGAGGAAACCACGGCTTTGCGCGCAACCTCCTTGAACGCTTCTTCAAGTTCCAGTGTTCCAGTGCAGCACAGATCTGCCTCACCCTCCCTCCTCTTCCCCTCGTTTCACTCAGATCCTGAACAGGAAAGTCTCACTTGGAGATACCAGGGGACACAAATGTCATGGGGGCTACTCAGGCCAACACCAAGGGGGTGGGGACTTTCAGCTGGCACCATCCAGGGGGATCTCATTTCAGTTCTTAGGGCCAGCTGGACCCAGAAAGGGACAGCCTTTACCCTTCTGGTAGCCAACATACCACCGCCTCCAGTACAGACTGACATCCCAATCTGGGGGCCAAAATGAGGCCTCTAATCACAGATGGCCACATGCCAGCAGAGACACCCCTGGAGAAGACTGGGCTAAGAGGTGTCTGGGTGTACCCCAGGAAGATGGCAAGAGTGACTGCCACAGCTTTCGTGACTTCTGCTGGTTTTAGATGGCATTTCATAAAAAATGGCTTACGGACTGGACTACCTGTATGAAATTTGCTAGAGCATATGCTAAAAATGGATTCAGGGCTCCAAACCAGGCATCCTAAAGTCGAATTGCTGTAGACAGGACCCAGGAAGCGGCATTTTAAACAAGGTTCAAGGGGATCCTTATGCACACTAAAATTGAAAGTCATTGGTTAGAGGAAGTCCCAATAGTGGTGTTATAACGCCATTAATGACAAAGAAGGAGGAATCACAAGCTACATGGCTTTCTACATCTCCCATCTTTCATTATGCCCCAAGCACAGGCCTTTATCCTTATCCACACTCTCCTCCAGCAGCCTGACTCCCTGGTTCAGAAAGAGGAAGCCCAAGCTGGCATCAAGGTATGAGGGCTCCAGCAACCCAATTCTGAGCTTCCCAGGAGCCAAAGCCAAAATTCAACCACAACTGGTTATGTCGTCCTCTTGATCCATCCATTTAATGTGTACGTGCTCAGCAGGTATCAGGCACTCTGCCAACACCTTTCTACACCGAAGTAAAGAAACAGTCATGGTTCCTTCTCTTCCCTTCCCTTCCTTTCCCTTCCCAGTCCTCATGAAGAGGGAAGCTTTTCCTACATGTAGCTTCAATAGAAATAGCTTCATGTGGGGGTACAGAGATTAAATAAATAAAATTACAGCAAGCACTAAAACAGATTTCATCACTGCTTCTGGTAGCATCTCTTAGGAATTACTCCAGTACCCGACTCAGTGCAACTGGAATCCAGATAAATGGTCCAAACACAGAAGTTTCTTATGATGCTAATTGTTCCAAGGATAAACCCTAAGCTGTGTAGAAGAAAGAAAGGACCATTTGCCCTTCAACTGTAGCAATATGGGGAAAATGCTTTGGATATAAGCAAAGAGAACAGGATATAAAATGTTACGCTCCACGAGGTGAAAATCTGCATGCATATGAATAAAGATAAGAAGGGAAGATGAAGATTTAAAAATAAAAAAAAGACATAAGGGCTCAGGCTCCTTGGGGGGGTGCTCTTAAATCTTAAAATAACGACTTATCATTGCCATCACCTGGCCCACTAGCTCCCTCATCCAAGCCTATTTTAAATGCCTCCTTCAGCCTAGCAGAGCTAAGCTCAGAACCATGGGCTCAAGCAAGAGCTCAAATTCACACCCATCACTTCTCTGAAGCAAATAGAGTGACAGTATGTGACTTTCAGAGACCAAATAACAGACATGCCCATAGCAAAAAAAAAAAAAAAAAAAAAAAAAAACAGTGCTCAACACACAAACGTATGGACTTCAAACCTGGCAACCTTGCCACCCATGTGGGCTTCGAGGTCACAATGACAAGCAACAATAGTCTGAAAGAAGGCTTCCCATCCGGGTCGACCCCACCTCCCAAAGACTAAGTAATCTCTCCCCGGACCTCCAGGGCCACCTCACCATGGATGCCAAGGAGAAGCAGTTCTATACCCTCTCTCCTTCCCTTCAGTCCGAGCATAGTCACAAACAAGGAACCGAGGCGGCAGGAAGGTCCAACAGACACAGCAAACCCCTTCAGACTTCCACAGGTGACCCTGTTGGGCCCACAACATTCCCAGACACAGAAATCCAACACCTGTGCAGCCCTAGACAGACAGACAGCGATGAGTGAAACCCAGCCGCAGGCCCTGCAGCTTTATAAAATATACAGCGTAAACTGAGAGGCTGCAGGGAAGCCATGGCCTTCACTGCCTAACCCCACGGGCACCAGCCTGGTGAGGACCTCAGTCCAACCCCCTCCAGGAGCTGGCAGCCTCCACGGCCATGCCCACAACCCAGCACGCCTTCTGCTCTGCCCATTCTCCCACCTCCCTACAGGACTGGCACCAGGACTGGCACCTACACACCCCGCATCAGGGCCTATCAGCCAGGACCAAGCCTCCGTCCCAAAGTTAACCTGGTTACGCAAGCCACACAACAGAGCCCCAGTCTTGGCAGGACCATCTCGAGAGAGGGGGAGTTGCTGTCTGAAGCAGATGATTTTACACAAGAATCCTCTTTCTCAAGTTGAAAAAATCAAAGAAATGAAACCTCATCCAGTTTGGCCAAGATGCCAGTTGGGAAAGACAGGAAAAGATAGAAAGGTGGTGAGGAAGGGAAAGGCTGGGGGGAGTTCAGGTGGGGAGGGAAGAAGTGAAAAGCCAGAGCCCAAGGCGGGTCGCTCCACACCCACCCACCCGCTACCCCCATGTCCCAGATTTTGGGTTCTCAGCTGTCTCTCCCTCTCTCCCCACTGGGTACGAGGACATTGGAGAGAGGAGAGCAAAGCACCGCACAACTGAAGATCCAGACACGAATCCCGTTTCTGATGCACAGAAGGTGTCAGTCGTCAACCCGTCCCCCGGCCTGCACCGTCCATCCTTTACCAGAGGACGTCTGCCGGAGTGCCCAGCCCCCGGGGTCCCCCCATCCCAGGGGAGGAGGGCATCTGACCACCCACATATCTCTATGGTAACCACTGCCTTGGATTCAAGGTACCCAAAAAGGAGAAAAATAAACAAGTCAACTTTACAGCCAATGTACACAAATAACAAGAGAAGGGGGCTGGGTGGGACACAGTGAAACAAGTCCTGTTGTAGGAATGAGGAGAGACTCCCTAAGCAGGGGCCAAATGCAGCCCTGCAAACAGGTTCCAGAGCAGCCAGTGTGACTGAAGCCCACTGTCATCTCTGGAATTTTATAGTTTCTGTGAGAGTTCAGAACATCTATTACGTCTCCTGCCCTACAGATGTCCACATCATTATTGGCCAAAGCCCACATCTTTCCCAGGGCATGTGTCCTTGCTCCTAATGTATTTATGGGGTCCTACTGCCTGGCCCTAATTCCTTCCTCTGAGTCTCATGACCTTTGTCCCTGGGCTGCAGCCCACTAGCCAGGACTCAACATCCAGGACCTAACCTCCGTACTAACCAGGCCTATTCACAGAGCACTTCGCACATTGCTGGGTCCGCACCGATCAGATGAGGTAAGCTTGGCAAGCACCCAATCGACACTGAGGTTCAGAGAGTGTACACTGGAGGTGTTAACGACAGGCTCCGGCCCTCCCAGCCTCAGGTACTGGGAGCTGTCACAAGGGAGGCTCCAAGGTCCAGGCCTTCATGCTCCTCACACTTGAAGCAGTGCAGCCCCTGCTCAGGCCAGACCACTGGGATTTCTAGACCATGAGGCATCATCACCCTTTACCCAGGACAGACTACATCTGCTGCTTCACCATCAACTTTGTAATTTGATCAAAAAAGCAATCAAGTTCATCTGGCAGGATTTGTTCCCGAGAAGCCCTCGCCAGTAGCAGCCTCCCCTGATGTTTACAGATTTCATTCCCTTGGGAGTCTGTTCTGCCGCCTGGTGGGCAGGGGAGGCTGGGTTTGTCAGAGCTGCTCATTTACTGCATTTCCATCCTGTAAGTCACCACAAGTCACCACTGGGGCACAGGGACTAGGACAGGCCTGCAGTGGCCACCACCACCTCAACGAGAGATGCTATGAACGCTCCAGATGAAGAGCTCTCCATTGCACGCTCCCCACCACCCCAAGATCTTCCCCTTTTCTCATGACTGGCCTCCCCTGAGCCTCCAGGGACCACTCCAGCCACCCTCATCTCTCGCATCTTCTTCATTCTTTTCTCCCTGAGCACTTTCAATTCCCCACGCAACTCCTTGTCTGGCTTCAAAGTCCACCCACCCTGATATCCCTGCTTATCTCCAAGTGCTGAAACACATACATTCCAACTCCTGGGCCATCTGCAGAAGTCACAGACCTTGGAAGGATCCCCAGGGAGACATGAAGATGGGGAGCACTCACCGCGGGCAGACAACTTCTTAGTATTGATGATTTTTGCTGCATATTCCTGCGTAGAGGTTTTCTTCACACACCTGCGGACCACAGAGAAAGCACCCCTGGAGGGAGAAGGGGGAAAGAACTGGGACACGGAGCAGGGCAGAGTGACACAGACACACTTCAGGTCTGAACACAGTGATGCCACCCCCATCAGACCTTTAGTCACACACACGCACCAGCGCAGTGACCACCACCAGCCAACACGAGACAGAAGGATGAGGCCACCGTATGACACTGAACAGATGTGGGTGGAGTACCACCTGCTCCCACCCCCACATCTAGTCCCTGGGCAAAGCAACAGCCCCAACCTCAGGCTGTACACCAGGAGGAGCTGGTGGGCGACGCTTCAAACACACACCTGCTGCATCTCACTGATAGCCCTGCAGTCCCAGCCAAGAGAAGGAGGGAAGGGAACAGGACCCTGCCCTTCTCTCAGCAGGAACAGCTGAGGGTAGGAGGAGAGATCCAAGGGATACTGTAATTCCTTGAGAGCGATTTCCCTCAATCATGGGGAAAAGTGAACTCAGACACCCCCCACCCCAACCAACAGCTTCATCCAACTGCATCCCAGCCCAACTGACAGGGCACAGTTGAGAGTCTACATCGGTGGCTCCCCTTCTCCGTGACATTTCCCTCAACGCACCCCGCCAAATGGGAACTCGCTTTCCCGGGCTCTGGAAACGTCCAGAGGGCGGGCGGGCGGGGCGGGGGCTGCAGTGGCCGGGCTCGGCGCCGCGGGTGAGGGTGCGGGTGGGGGCGGGGGTCCGGGGCTGCGGCGGCCGGCTTGGTGCGCAGGGGAGGGGGATGCTGCGGCTGCGGCGGGCGCCCGGTTCCCGGGACCACTGCAGGCTGGGGGGAGGGGCCGGGGGTGCTGCGGCGCTGCCCAGCAGCGGGGTTGGGATCCTGGAAGCTGCCCTGACTGGGGGGGCGGGGCCGGGCCCCGAACATCCCCCCACCCCGCACCTGGGCACCGCAGAAGGGCTGGAGCCGCAGGCTTGGGGAGGGTCCCGCGTTCCGGGCGCGTGGGACCCGGGACAGGACGCGGAGTGAGCACAGCGCAGGGTGGGAAGGGGGCGCTGAGCAGGCGGTCAGGGGGCGCCCGGAGGGTGCGGGAGGGGCGGGGCTGGAGGGCGCCCAGGAGCAGTCCCGGGGCTGCAGTGCCCACGGCAGTGCCGGGCGCCTCGGCCCGGGCAGCTGCTGCAGGGCGCGGAGGGGGCTGCGGGGCAGGAGCCGGGGGCTGCGGGGCCCGGGAGGCCGCACGCGGGAAAGGCTGGGGGTGGGGCGGGTCGAGGGGGCGCCGCAGCGGCCGGTGCAGGGCCGGGGGGCGGGGCGAGGAGCCGCAGAGCGCCCGGGCGGCGGGGCAGGGCTGGGGCCGGGGCGGGCGGGCCGTACTTGCCGAGCTCCTCGAAGAGCTGGTAGTCGTCGGTGAAGCGGGTGCAGGTGGCGGTGGTGGCCATGCTGGCGGGCGGGCGGACGCGGCGGTGCAGCCCGCGCCGACGTCGGTGCACAGTCACCGCCGCCCGGCCGAGGGAGCCAGAGGAGGAGACGGGGCTGAGCCCGGCAGCACCGCGAGACTTTACCGGGGAGAGCGAGGGAGGGAGGGACACCCCCGCGCCGCCCGCCGCCCCGCCCCCAGCCCGCCCCCCCAGCCGGGCCGCGGCCCCGCCCCCGAGGAGGGGCCTCCGACCCGGCCCGCCCCCCGCCCCGGGAGCCGCCGGGGCTAGGCCCCCGCGCGCGCGCGCGCTCCTGTGCGCAGGAGGTGGTTCCCGGCGCTGGACCACCCGCCCGGCGGACGGCGGCGAGAGTCCGCAACACGCGGGCTCGTCCCGGGGCGGCCCCTGCCAGCGATCGGGAAGGGGCGGGGGAGAGTGGACAGGGTCTGGACCACCGAGCTCTCTGGAGGGGTCACACACGTGGGTCCCAGCCCCCCAGTCGCCTTCTCACCAAGAGAAGAGAGGGCCAAGGTCAAGGAGCCTGTGTCACGCTGTACACTCGGGAGACGTCCCCCAGTCTGCAGAGTCAGCTACCAGCAGCTTCCCCTCAGGGGGCCGACGGTCTAGACGAGTGTAAGCATCGCAGAGATTATTAGAAAACAAAATCAAACCTTCAGGCTAGGTTTGATCAGGGAGACCAAGCCTGGGGCGAGATGCTGGTGGAACACTCTCGTCTTGCGCTCCAGCCTTAGAGATGAATGTTCTTTCCCTGAAAGGGAAGAAATGGAGATGACCTGAAAAGGCTTTGTGCTTTGGTGGCTAAAAGAACAAGTGGGAAGGAGAAAACATTTTATTGTAGGGTAGCTCTACTTTTCCTTTATGCTACTTGTCATTTTGTAATGATACATTTTCTGGCATGAGACCTAAAGCATAGTAGAGTGAACTGTGGAATGAGACCAGCTTGGATTTCTGGACAGCTCATCCACCAAGCTGTATGACCTCGGGCGAGTCACTTACTCTTTCTGTGCTTAAGTTACCGTATTTGAGAAATGCTAATAATAATAGCATTGGCTTCACAGGGCATTTATGTAATGGGCTAAATGACATACAGCATTTAGATACCTAATTAAAACTGTGTGCTGTTATTTGTTTAATATTGGCCTCTCCACTAAATTGGAAGCCACAGTGGGGCAGGGCCTCCAAATGCTTTGTTCATCATTGTTTACTCAGCCACAGGGTCTTGGGAAATATTTGTGGAATGGCAGAGAGAGCTGCCATCCCTTCATCACAGGGAGTTGTCCTCTGCATCACAGGTTGGTGGGACAGAGGTGCATGACTGTCACAATGGAGGAAAAAACAGGCTGGGCAGGTTCTCGACCTGCCTGGGCAACTGAAGCCTAAGCCAGAGGCCAAGCCCAGCCAGGCAGAGCAGAGCTGAGCTGACTGCTTGGTTCAGACTTGATTACAGCAGGATGCCTGCTGGGAGCCGGGCCTCTGTGGTCAGCAACCTCCTTGCTCTGCCAGGGGAGGCAGAGGAAAGTGTCCCAGCCTCCCAGGCTGCATCTTGGAGGGGTGGGAGGAGCAAGCTCTCCAGGAGGGTGCCCCCCTTTCCTTACCAACTGCCAGGGAGTTGGTGGGTGGGGGTCATTGGGGAATAGGAGGGAGTAGAGCTCAAGAGAAAAAAAAAACGGACCGGCTGGAGCTCGGAGAGGACCAAGGAAAGAGTAGAGGTGAGAGAACACAGTACTCCACCCCTCCCAGGCAACAGGAAGTAAAGCTGTGCGGATAAGGCCACTTCCTACGTCAGAGCACCAGTGTTCGAGCCAGGTCCCAAGTCCTAGGGTGGGTGGGGCAATGAGATCGTCAATTTAGGGATGTCAGTAAGTCTTGAGGGCTTCTTTTTCCCCCTTGCTATGCAGTTCACTTAACTCACTGTAGCCCAGGCTGGCTTCAAACTCAAAACACTCCTCCTGTCTCAGCCTCCCAAGTGCTGAGATCACAGACCTGCATTGCCAAGCCCAGCAAGTTTTGAGTTTCTGTCTACCCTGAAGGCAGAAACGACCCCTAGCCTGCATTCCAGAATGGAGGCTGCATATCAGTTGATGATCCCTCTGCCCTTCCCCAGTGCTCAAGGCGACTTGGTTCCTGACCCCCAGACGCTGATACTTGAAACTTTATATTCTTTACTGTAAAGTGGAACGAGGAGATGGAGAGAGGTCAGAACAAGCACAAGCAGACCAGGGCTGCCCACAAGTCCCCTAAGAAAAGGTAAAAACAAGACTGCAACTCTGACCAAGCTCATGTGCCTGCCGTGAGGGGTCTCATTCCTGCTGAGGATGAGGCGTCTGCACTGTGTGCTCAGGGTCACTGTGTCAGGTACTCTGCCTTGAGTCTTTGGGTAAAAGAATAACAAAATATTGAGGTGAAACCCTGGGTATGAATCGCGTTCCTGTGTAAGTGGCGCTAGCTGTCTTCCAACAAATGTTTCCTAGTTGCCTACTGTGTGCTCGGCCTTGCCTCTTAACTTTGTGAAATAGCCCAATAAAGTGGAAATTTACACAACTAGAAGGAAACTCCATCCATTCTCTTCTTTTTCCTTTTGATCTCTGTCTACCTCACTTCTTTCTCCCTCCCTCTCTGTCTCAACAGCAAACTATGACGTGCCCACGGTGGCAGTTTGTGCACTGCAGACACTTCTGTGTGTGCACACAAACACACACCCTTGCACAATTCTCAGTCCCCCTTGCTGTAGCACCCACGCAGCCTCCAGCCACCCCACAGCAATTAGCGGGAATTAGAGGGAAGATACACACAAATCACAACGCGCACGCTGGCTCCCTGTGCCTCGGTATCTATGGCAACCTCAAGGGGTCCGCGCGCTGTGCTGTTCCGGTTGCAGCCTGTCCCCTGGGCAGTGCCAGCACTCAGGCTGTGCCCGGAGCTCTGGGAACAAGGAATAAAACCAAAAATCCATGACCTGATAATCACCAGGGGTGCCCCACTGGCGAGTCCCCTCCCTCATTCTGATCTCTCTTTTTGAAGCTGCCCAAAATGATCCCATTGTCCCCTGAATGACACAAGTGTCCCTCCCTAATTCTGGAATCCAATTTCAAAGTAGAAAGGGACTTACGCTTCAGACCTAAGGAAAATGGACCAGTTGAAACTGAAGTATTTGAAAGCAAGGGGGATGATGCCCTTGGAAGCAAAGCATACTTACTCACTTGCTGGGAGAAGTTGCAAAATTGGTTTGAAGGGGATGAATTCAGTCTTGCATCTGCGAGGGGATTTTCAGAACATATTGCAAAGACTCCTAGGGCTTCCTAGACCAGGCTCCAGCTGCTGCCCAGCATACCTATTGGGGTTTGACGTAAGATTGGGTTGGAGATGGAGAAAGAAGTTTAAAACCCACTGGATTCCTGGTTTCTAAGGTTCCTTCCAACTCTAAGATTCTGTGATGAATTCTGAAGAATTAGGGGTTACGAAGTCTTTGCCTTGTTCCAAGGATCTTTGAGAGAATTATTAGTGGGAAGGCATGGAAATCAGAGAGATGTAAGGATAGAAAGAGACAAACAAAAGCATTTAAGTAAGCAGTCCCAAACAGGATGTCCTTTCTTCTGTGGAAGGCACAACAGACAAAGCCAGTGGGCTCCTCTAGATTTCTACCATGCACAGAAAACTTGGTCGACCCATCCCCTGTGAAAACTACCCAGCCCGACATGGTGGTGCATGCCTTCAATCCCAGCACTCAGGAGGCTGAAGAGAGAGGATTGCCATAAGTTCGAGGTCAGCCTGGGCTACATAGTTTGGTAAGTTCAAGGCCAGCCTGAACTACATAGGAAGATCCTGTCTCAGAAGAAAAAACAGAATCACTGCAGTTGGTGGGAATGGTTCCCATCCCTTAGGTATCTGAGAGCTGAAAAGGAGCTAAGAGCCACAGATAAAATCAATGACTATGGCATTTCCTAGAGGAGGAGCTGAGGTAGTTGAGGGGGAGAGGTGAGCTCCTTAAAGACTTGGGCAAAGGGATCTGGGGTTCGGAAGTGAGGTTGAGGCTGTCTGGGGTGAGGGCTGAGGTTCATGGAATAGGTTCTGAGGCCCTGAGGAAGAAGAGCTGAGCTCAAAACTTCAAGTGAGTTGTAGGAACACATAATGCAAGGAGCCTAGCATCGCAAAACAGAACAAAAATATTCATCACAGGCCTGCAGTCGCAGCACAGGCTGGGGAGGCTGAGGCAGGAGGCTGTCTGCAAGTCTGAAGGCTACAATAGTGACTTCTAGGGCAGTCTGTACTACATAGCAAACCTTTGTTTCAAAAAATAAAGGGAAAAAAGAAAAAATAAAATCACCACATGGAGTGAGGTGCTCACAAAGAAATTCATTTTCATTTTTCAGTCAAGGAGTCTGGTTCCGGCCTTCCCAACCCCAAGTCCAAGCCGGCGCTCCCACTGCCTCTGCCACCACGCGGAGACTAGGTGCTCCTTGAAGGCAGGAGGCGTCTGATCCGTATCCTCCTCACCTCAAAGCCTACGACAAAGCACGACCTAGCGTAGGTGCTCCATAAATATTTTCAGGATGAATGAACTACTGGGGGCACGGGACGAGGCGTTCAGAGTGAAGAGGTGGATCTCTGCGGAGAGGTGACAGCTGTCATCAGAGACAAAGCGGAGGTGCGCAAGCCCAGGGCACGGTCTGGCTGGGCCCGGCGGGAAGGACGGTGAGTGGCGCCCCCTGGTGGGCAGACTGAGGTGCACAGCGAGGTTAGTCGGAGGGACGGGACTGGGGAGCCGGGCCGAGAAGGACCAAGGTAGGTGTGGTGAGGGTGACAGACGCCCCCAGGGTCTCTGGTGTTCAGGAGAGCTTGCTGTTTACAAGCAGGACGCTAAGCACGCTATGCACGCGATTCCCTTTCACCCCTGCCGCCTCCGTGTGTGTGTGCAGGTGCTCCCAGCCCCATTTCACAGGGAAGGAAGTTTATTTTATTTTATTTTATTTTATTTTATTTTACTTTTTTGAGACAGGGTCTCTCAGTAGGTAGTTCAGGCTGGACTTGAATTTACCATGTCGCCCGGACTGGCTTTGGAGTGGTAATCCTTCTTTCTGCTTCAGTCTCCCAAGTGCTGGGGTTCTTTTTCTCTTTCTTTCTTTCGGCTGTAGAAAGATGAATTAACTTGCATAAGGGTGAATAGTAGGCAGCACAACTGGGATAAAATGACTGAAGGCACGAGAACAGAAAGAGATATGGGAATGATTCAGATGTGCTCATACCACACATGGATGATGGGATCTAGATTGGAGTCTTATGCAATTTTATTTACTTTCTTTTGCACAGTGCTGAGACTCGAACCCAGATTTTACACTGCTAGGCAAGCACTATACCACTGAGCTCTATCCCAGCCCGCAGACTGGACCTAGCCCCCAGGGAAGGCACTGCACCCAGGGACATATTCACTTATCCGTTTATTTGATTGGCTATTTCCTTTTTCTCAGTCATTTTGGAAACAGAAGAGACCAACGCAGCAAAATTTCAGTGGTGGCCAAAGCCTCTAATCCTGGTTACGTATGAGGTCCAAGTTACAGGTCAACCTGCACAACTTAGTGAAACTATGTCTCAAAAAAAATTTTTTTGGGTACTGGGGATCAAGCTCACAACCTTGCACCTGCCAAGCAGGTGCTTAAGCCACTGAGCTAAACCCCCAGCCTTCCCAAAAAATTCTAAGTGACTTTTTAGGGAGACTTACACGATGATAGGGGGTAGGTATTTGAAGATCCAAACACCACTGCTGGTGGAAGAAGTAGCAGCAAAGATCTGAGATAAAAATGGTCACTGTGGATTGGAAGCATGGAGTGAAGCTGGTGTGATTAGAACAGAGGGGGCTGGGTGGGTAAGTAGTGGAAGAATAGACTCTAGAGGCCCTAGGAAACCCCACTGTCCCTGTCATGGTACAACTACTATCCTGTTCTTTCTCTCTCTCTTTTTTTTTTTTTAATGGTACTGGGGATTGAATCTTAGACCTTCTCACTGAGCTATATCCCTAGCTGTTTTTTATTTTTAAATTTTGAGATGGGTTTTCACTAAGTCACTCAGTTGCCCAGGGTAGGCTCAAACTCATGATCCTTCTGCCGCAGCCTTCCAGAGTGTTGGCACTACTGGCATGCACCAGCACTACCAGCTTCCCCTGTTCTTTTTGTGGCAACAAATTCCACAGCTCCTGGGAATCCACAAGGATGCACACATATCTCCTTGCTCAGAAACGCAGGAGACCTGAAACCCCAGAGCAATGCAAGATGATTCCTTCATCAGGAACAGGCAGAAATCTAGGCCTGGAGCCAGAAATGACACTGTTCCTTGGCCACCACAGAGGAGGGTGGTGGTGACAGGAGTGGGGTGGGAGAACCCTCTGTGCTCTGGGAGCCCTGGGGGTGGTGCGCTGAGGGTCTGCAGAGACAACCAATGACCCCTCCATCCGTGTAGACAGCAGCTTCCCTGCCCTGGCCAAGCTTTAGCCCAAACAGTCAGAGGAAAGAAAGATGTGTCCCACAAGGCCCTGCCTCAGCAGAGATTTACTCATGGGGGCGGGGAGGGTGGCGAGAAGATGAGCACGGTAAATGGTGATCAGGAAGAAAATCGGCACTGCGGGCAGCCTCTGCATCTGCTGCCTGGATCCCTCTGTGTCTGCGCAAATGTCACTTTCCCAAGTAGCTTTCCCTCCCTCTTGACTCCCTCCCATCTCTGCAGTGACAGCCCCCGAAGTATCATCCTCCACTTGGCTTTTTTTAGGACCTCCTTCTATCCAACACGTCTTCAAAGCACTTGTCCCACGTGTAGCTTTGCACATGTTTCTGTGACTCTAGGCCTCACAGAAGCAGGGTCTGTGTCTGTTTATGTTCATCCTCACATCCCCAGCGTCTGCATCTCAGTTTTCTCATCTTCAAAACAGAGACGAAAGACAGGCGTGGTGGTGCATGCTTGTAATCCCAGCATTTAGGAGACCAGGCAGGAGGATCTTCTAAAGTTTGAGGCCAGCCTGGGTTACACTGTGAGTTCAAAGCCTGACTGAACTATATAGCAAGACTCTGTCTTGAAAAACAGGAGTGGGGGGGGTGTAGAAGTGATATTTGCCTAAAAAAGTCTTTTTTTTTTTTTTTTGTGGCACCGGGGATCAAACTTACAACCTCATGCCTGCCAGACAGGTGCTTAAGCCACTGAGCCAAACTCCCAGCCCTAGTGTTTTGAGGCAGGGTCGCACTATGTAGCTCAGGCCGGCGTTGTGCTCACGTTGTAGCCCAAGCTGGCCTCGAACTCACAACGCTCCTCCTACCTCAGCCTCCTGAGTGCTGGGATTAAAGGAGTAAAAAAGTTTTTTAAGTTAGCATTTTACTTATTTCTACTGATAAACAAAAATTATATCTGTCATATTTAATATGGTGTTGTTGTTTGTTTGTTTTGGCAGCACTGGTGACAGAACTTAGGGCCTTCACACTGAGCTGCACCCCAGACCTTTTGATTTTATTTTGTTTTGTTTCATTTTGTGTGTTCATTTGTTTTTTTGAGACAAGGTCTTGCCATGTAGTCCAGACTGGTCTCAAACTCACTATGTAGCCCAGGCTGGCCTCAAAGTAGCAGTGGTCCGCCTGAGTGCTGGGATTGCAGGTGTGTGCCACCACACCTGGCTGATTTTTCATTCTGAGATGGGTTCCTGCTAAGTCACTGAGTTGTCCGGGTTGGGCCTAAACCTGTGATCCTCCTATCTCAGCCTCCCAGAGTGATGGGATTACAAATGTGTGCCACCTTTGCGCAGTTGGTTTTGAAATATGTACGCATTATAGAATGGATAAATTGAGCTAGTTAACAGATACATTACCTCACATACATTTTTATGACAACGCTTAAAATCCACTGTCTTTTTCAATTTCCAGAACACACGGTGTTGTTATTAACTATAGTCATCTGGTTGCACAATACATCTCTTTAACTTATCCCCCCTATCTAATCAGAGTTTTAGGAACAGTAAATGATTGGCACTATGGAGGGTAAGATAGTCCCTGGAATATAAAGACTCAGTAAATATTAACTAACGAGACTACTCCCCTTGCCACCCTTGACCAGTTTTTCCTCTCCAGTTGTCTTTTTTTCCGACAGGGACGTGACCAGTCTGCCACTGACCTGTATTCAGAATCTCAGAATTAACTGACTCATCTCACTCTGGGGGTAGAACGAGGTTTGAATCCTGGCACTGCCACTTAATCATTGTGTGACCTTGGGCAAGTCACTAAGGAACTTTGTGTTCCTTATCACAAAATAAAGAGGATATGACTTTCCTATAGGGCTGTTGTAATAATTCAACAATGACATGCTGGGCGTGGTGGCACATGCCTGTAATCCCAGCACTCAGGAGGCTGAGGCAGGAAGATCATTGTAAACTGAAGGCCAGCCTAGACTACATAGTGAGTTCAAGGCCAGCCTGAACTACATAGCAAAACCCTGTCTCAACAAACAATAAATAACAACAATAAAAGATGATAGTATTTCAAGGCTAATAATTCTCTTATAGTGGAATTAATGTGCATTTTTCTTCCTTAAATGTACTTTTGTTTTGATTTGTTTTTTTGAGACACAGTCTCACTATGTAGTTCAACCTGGCCTTGAACTTATTATGTAGCTCAGAGTGACCTTGAACTCCAGATGACCCTCCTCAAAGTAATCTCCCTGCCTCAGCCTCCCAAGTGCTAGGATTACATGCCCAGCAAATGTGCTTTATTTTAAAAATGTGTGTATGTATATATGTATTTAAAATATAGAATACAGGGCTGGGATGTGGCTCAGTGGTGAAGCACTTGCCTAGCATGCGTGATGCCCTGGGTTTGAACCCCAGCACTGTCCCAAAAAGTCATAAAATATAGGACATGTCATGAAGTTGTGAGTCATCCTTGTATAGGGGCCTTGCTAATCTTTTCTGTATCATTCCGGTTTTACTATCTGTGCTGCAAAAGCAAGGACTTTAAATGAGTTTTCTAAATGTTTGATGACAAACAGATTACTTGAATAACAGTAATAATGCCATATGCTCTACCCATCATATTATTCTAGTTTTCATCACAACCATACACGGTAAGTTTTTATTGTCTTATTTTACAGATGAGAAAACTAAGGCACAGAGAGCTTGCACTGATTCTTTGAACCTAACCCTTGAAATGATTTGACACCTGATTATGGGCATGCTTTTAAAAACTTTCTTGATTTTTTTTCCCTTCTCATTGAGATCATAGGTTCCTTAATGGAAGAGTCCTTGTCTTTCTCTTGTCTCCCTTCCTCTTTCCTCCTAAGCTTTCAGCAAAACACTATGTACTGTGCATAATGAGCGCCTCTGAATGCATTGGTCAGATTAACGGACGAATGGATGAATGGATGAGTGGATGGATGAATGGATGGGTGGATGGATGGGTGGGTGGATGAATGAGTGGATGGGTCGGTGGGTGAATGAGTGGATGGATGGGTGGATGGAAGGATGGATGGATGAGTGGGTGGGTGGGTGAATGAGTGGATGGATGGGTGGATGGAAGGATGGATGGATGAGTGGGTGGACGGATGGCTGGATGAGTGGCTGAATGGTTGGGTGAGTAGATGAGTGGATGAGTGACCTATTGCTTTGATATGGTCCAGTATCCTGCTGCTGACTCCATCTTGACTGCTCTCAACTCTGGTGTCAAGGATGGGAAACGTGGAGATCTGTCACCACCAAGGAGAGGGCACCGCCTCCGCCCAGGAAGGACGGCGATTCACTTGTCCACTAGAGGCCGCTGTAGGCCGGGTTTTACAGTCAGCAGGGCGCCTGGATAATGCATCTGACCGCCGGCCTGAAATCTTTTCAGACACAAGCCTGTCCTAGAACCCCGGGACTCTGAGGCAGTCTACGAGAGCCTCCAGCTCCAGTTTTGTCCAATAGATCATCAGAGTCTCGAACCTAGAATGAGCTCTAGAATAACAGTTGCTGATGGCAGAAAATAGCGGGAGTGAACTGGCAAGTTCCAGCTGCCCCTCAGGTAGCCCAATGCGCAAATGTGTATCGGCGCCTACTGTGTACCTGCTGCACGCTACATTGTGAGACAAGCTTAGGGAACAAGACTCTCTTCCTGCTCTCCCAGCTTTTAGGATCTAATGAGATATGCAGACAAACCTGTAATTATTGCATTGCATGATAAACTGTGACATGATTTCTATTCTAGGGCTGGGTCTCTGTGGGACTCAGTTCGCTGTGGATTATGAGTCCACTTGAGGGAAATGAAGCAAGGACCAGAAGCAAAGAAAAAAACTTTGCCCGCATTTGCAGTCAGTACAAAGCCTTCTCTTCTTCGGAGGTGGAAGGCTTCCCTGTTTTCTCTTGGCAGGTCTGAGGCATCTGGAGTCCACTGGGAACAAGGAGGCAGCAGTGTAACTTTTCTTTCTTCCTTTTCGATTTTTTGAGACAGGGTCTTACTATGTAGTTCAGGCTAGCCTTGCACTCACTATGTAGCCTGGGGTGGTCTCAAACTCCCAATGACCCTCCCGCCTCAGCCTCCTGAGCACTGGGATTACAATTGTGCACCACCAAGCCCAGCTTCACTGCAGTTTTTCTGCTCTCCCTTCTCCATGTGGTCTGGGAGCTTTGCTTGGGAATAGAAGCAGATTCTCCAGATTTGGGGAGAGGAATGGGCCTATTTGCTTTGTCTCTGATTTCCTCTGTGCCTCTTTACTTTGCTTCTTTTCCTCAGGTTATCTCTAACATATCTATCAGAGGTATGTCATGCTCCAGGCACTCTCTTTCCCCAGAAATATGAGGTCAAGGAACTTTGAACAGAGTTGGGGAGATGAGATAGAGAACTAGAGACAAACTACCGTGCCATGCAGCAATTTTCCAGCTGAGAGGTGGTTGTTGCAGTCCCTGCTAGGGTAGATCCCTGGGGGCTGAGGGATGTGGAAAGCCTCCTTTTCTTCCTTCCTTCCTTCCTTCCTTCCTTCCTTCCTTCCTTCCTTCCTTCCTTCCTCCCATCCTGCCAGGGTCTGGCAGGCCTTCTTGCAGGATGATCATTCAACCTACTGTGGAGTGTTTGCTCTTTGAGAGCTGCTCTCAGGGAAGACAGAGGCCGACAGCCTCCCCTGCCAGCTGCTCATCTCGCCGTGCCTGGACAAGGGGCTCCAAGGCCCATGAGCTCAACATTCCTGAGAAGCAGCTCCTGAGTCAGAGCCCCAGAAACAGCTGAGGCAGCTTCAGGCTGGAGTCTTGGCTCTCTGTTCCCCATTTCTGTCCAAAAGCAACTCCCTCCCTAGCTATTTGGACGTGACCAGAAACCCAAGCAGAGGTTGGAGTCAGGCTTAGCCAAAATCTAGAAAATGGCTTTGGTTCCTGCATTGCTTCTTGGGTTACAGCCATCAAGTAAAGACCTGTGCGTCCCAGGCACCACCTAGACCAGGAAGCCCAGGAGGCAAGAAAGGCTCAGCCTGTGTCTGCAAGTCACAGCCCCCGACACAGCCATTGTGGGGCTGGCTCTGGGAAGGGGGGGGTCATCATTAAGACTTGGCTCGAGTTAAAACAGCAGCATTCTCTGGGCAATTGGCCAGCATCTCCTCACTGCCTGGGCGTGGGGCCCGGGACATGCCAGGGCAATGGCAGAGAGCTGACTCAGGGGGTGGCATCAGGGGAACAGAAAAACCCTTCCTACCCAGCAACCAAGAGAGGAGGTGAGGCTGTCCAGAGACCTACTGTGATGGCTGTGTCATGCCAGACTACCAACGGGCTCCGCGCACTCATGGGCCCCCTCTCCAGACCATGGATTCATGAAGTCCCATGTTTCCTGGGGTCACCAGTAGAAGGCCAGAGCTCGCCCTCATTTCCTGAGTTCCCTTTGTCCTGCAGAAACTTTGGCTGAGCCAGGCACGGTGGCATGCCTGTAATCTCGTGCTCCAGAGGCCGAGGCAGGAGCATGGCCATGAGTTCAAGGTTTTCCCGGTGCAGGTCTGATTTCCCTAATAATTGATTCAGGCCCTGCCTTGGCCACTTTATTAAGACTGTGACTTTGGGCAAATTGCTCACTTGGGTGAGACTTAGCTTTTCTGTATTTCAGGTGGAATGAATACCTGCCTTCCTCAGAGGGCTGCAGCAAGTATCAAACCACAATGGCAAGCAGAAACACTGAAACGACATCCAGGATTTGGAGGTAGAGTTATTTACACCAATGGGCACTGATCGGGATCATTCCCAGAATATCAAGCCCTGATCTCTGGTGGTCTGGGGCTTATATGAGATACCCAAGCAGGAGGTACAGAGGCAGAATGGCTTGTCAACTGGGGACTGGTTTATTCAATGAGCATCACAGTGACCAGCCGTTTCTGAGAGACAGGAGCAACTGGTACTGAAATAGGAACTATCACCTGGGCAACTAAGAAACTGAAGTATACTGGCTGGGGTGGGGGGCATTTTCTGCTACAAAATGAGATAATGTCTATGAAGGTAACTTGAATACCAATGAAGTACACTTATAAGGTATCATTATTGTCACCCTTATTCCTGAGACAGGAACTCTAGCCTCTGGCCCTCAAATCTGAAAGTCTCCTCGTCATCTTTTTTGTCTGGCAATTGCTCTGAAGCTAGTGCTGAAATTCTAACCCAGTCCGGAGCCTGGAAGCACTGACCCAGGCTCTTCTGCCTGGAGCTGCGGTACCAGCTCAGGGAAACAAACCCTACACCCCTGCTTTGTTAAACCGGTTCTTTCCTTTTTAATCAGACTCTTCCAGTCCAGTTCGCCTGCAGTGATGACAAAGGAACTGAAAATAGCACAGGCTCCACAAACCTCACTAGAGCCCAGGGCCTGGGCATAGCATGGGGCCTGTGCCCCACGGGCCTGTCTGGGCACCTCAGCCAGGTGCAGCCCTCCGCCCTGCGGGGTCTCTGTGCAGC
>RJWM01012998.1:29477-54944 GCA_004363535.1 Dasyprocta punctata | reverse complement strand
TGCTTCCAGAACCATCAGATCCCTAGAGATAAAGGGTTGATTACTTTTAAGTATTTTGGCGCTCTAAACACACCAAGAAAAACAAATGGAAGAAGTAAATGCTTTTTTAGACTGCCCTTCTCACCACCAGGCACACATGCATTTTATAATTTTAATCATTTGGCCAACACAACACAAATAAATCATTCCTGCAGTTGATAGTTTTTTGTGCTAGGTATGTTCCAGTTTTATGTAGATTTATTCATCTTTACAGTGACACTTTAAAAAGTAGGCAATAAGCAGAATATGATGGCATGCCCCTGCCATGCCAGCCACTCTGGAAGCTGAGGCCTGGGCAACATAGCAATACCTGTCACCAAGTAAAAAACAAAGAGGGGGCTAGCTTAGTGCTCTCATTTTAAGAGATCACATGACTAGAGTGTCAGACCTGAGATTCAAACTCCAACAGTGTTAATTCCAAAACCTCTCACACACCGAATTGTTTACATGTATAAAGATACTTTGAGTTGACTGGATAAAAGGAGCTGTTCATTACTACTATCTAATAACTTTAAAAAATGAAGCCTCCTCCTATATAAGCCTCCTTCACAAAACTGTGCCTTGGAAGTTTGGGCAAGGAACCTAAATGTTAGCTATTAAGAGCTTCAAACAAGAGTGGGTTAGGATCAGAACAGAATCTTACAGCACTTTATGCCTAGCGTGGTGGTGCGTGCCTGCAATCCCAACATTCTGGGAGGCTGAGGCAAGAGAATTCCAAGTTTGAGGCCACCTCGGGCAACTAAATGACTCAGCAAGACCGTCTCAACACTCAAAAAAAAAGGACTGGGGATGTAGTTCAATATGAAAGCCCAGGTTTCGATTCCCAGTGCCCGCCCCCTCAAAAAATGGCAATTCAGAGGTTATGCAGTGTAAGTTTATTCAATGCAATCAAAAAGTCTTTTAGACAAAAGGAAGGAGAAACCAAGTAGATACAGAACAACAAGGCAGAAGTAGCCGGGTGAGGTGGTGCACACCTATGATCCCAGCACTACAGAGACTGAGGCAGGAGGACCAACACTAGCCCAAGGCCAGCCTGGGCTACCTAGTGAGACTCTGCCTCAAAAAAGTAATTAATTAAGAAGGCAGGGCAATGGGCCTGGTGGCACACACCAGTAATCCCAGCAGTCAGGAGGGTGAAGCAGGAAGATTGCCATGAGTTCTAGGCCAGTCTGTCCCCTCAAAAAAACCTAAAATCAAAAACAAACAAACAAACAAACAAAAAAAACAACACAGGAGTAAAAACTTAAGATATGTTACACTAGACACCTTTCTCCCCATGCTCTTCCAGGAAAACATTAACCCACTTTAGGGCTTTGAAAACACAACAAAGACAAGCTGGAAAATAAATCACCCAAAATTTTATTGAGAACAAATATTTCCCTCTCATACCTCTAAGAAAACTGGCAGTTAAACAGCCTGTTCAAGACTCCTACTGTATTGAAGTCTTCCTCTTCCTTGTGGGTGAGTCTAACCACTTTACAAACCAGCAAAAAATAATAATAATAATAACTTTGCTCCAAAATGTCAAAAAAAATAGTAAACTTAAAGAATGAGGCCTCAAGAATAAATGAAGCCACAGTAGTTGTAAGCAAAAGAGGAACAAACACGAATTTTTTAAGGAGTCAAAGGCCACAGGGTCTCACTATGCAGTTTAGGCTGGCCTTGAAGTCACCATGTAGCCCAGGTTGGTCTCAACTCGCAGGGATTCTCTTGCACTACCATGCCCAGCTTTATTTACTTAAAGGATCATATACCAAACCCATTCCTCCACCAGACTTGGTTGACTAAACAAAAAAATTATTGTATTACAACTACAGTAGCAAAATCTGTCCCATTTGTTTGAAGCTGTTCAAATGTAGGTCTCACCATGGGTTGACCCCATTATTCTGTCTAGCATTCACAATAATAGGATATAAAATACATCAGCCACGTTAAGGGGAAATCATTCATTTATTGTTTAAAGATTGCAAGACAACATCTGAATTCCTGTAGCACAATTTAAATGTTTTACTTTTTTGATAAAGCAGAGTATAATAGAAAAAAAATTAGTTTCCAGTAATGTCTATATCTCTATTCAGAATTAAGTCTTTCACAGACATATTACCTGGGAATAAAAGCCTATTACAATAAGCGAAGCTTCAACCAGAGCGGCTACTGTTCGTGCCAGGAAGTTCATCCCTATAGGAGGAATGATGTGCTATGTCAAACAGCTGTAAGGCTACAGCCTTGAGGGCATTGGAAGTACAGTATCCTATTTCACAATGAGCAGCTCAGTGAACTTCAATCAGTTTATCAGCAACCATGCTAGCAACCTTAACTGATAGCTCAATCAGATAAAAAATAAACTGAGAAATCCCTTAACTGATGTCTCTTGATTTACATTGTTGAAAGGTACACACAGTTTATTAACATGTAATTCTGAAGTAGAATTACATTTAAGACTCCTTACTCAGATTTTGGTTAGCAATAAGAATCTTTCAGAAATTCAAGTTCTTCATATTATTCAATAATTTGTCAGCCAGGATACATTCAGGCAACAGCTCCAACTACAGAATAGGTTCACTGTCTCAGAGCTTTGGAAAGACATTATTATCTAGAACACTACTAGCAGACAAAAAATTACCTGTGACTTGATATCATAAGTGCAGTACAGTAAAACAAACATATTTTCGTATGTTGGCTTAAGCCTCAAGCCTCTGACCCTTTGTGAAATTTGATAATTTTATTCCTATGGTTTTTGATACCAAGAACTCAAGCTTCAGGAGAACTTTAAAGCTTAATTTGTACTCCATACCAAGTAACAGTGCAATTCGCTATGAATGAGGCTGAATCCATACAGACTTCAAAACCAAGTCCAGAAGATGGTTATTATATAATACCCTAACAAAGTCTGAAAAATAGTTTTATACATAGATGGTCCTTCAATGATTTTACCTATAACACATTTTTCAATGAATGTTACTTAATGTAGTGAAGATAACTGCAACTTACTGATCAAATATTTGAATACTTATACTTACCTGGGATTTCATTTCTGCTGAAAGAAATAGGAAGAACAGGACTCACTTTAAAAAAAAAAACAACTTTAGAAAGGAAGGTAAAAATCTTATCACACTATCATTTGTGGAAGCAGCATAAAAGAGGCAGTCAAGGGTAAAACACTGGTGAAAATAGGTCAAAATTAGGCAAAAAAAAAAAAAGTATTAATCAATGACAGTACCACAACTGTGCCCTTCATAATTAGTAAATCACTCCTAAGAATTTTCATTTGGCACCAGATGATGTGTTTAAGAGAAACACTCTGGGATGTTTTGAATCAGACATGATTTTGTTAGCTTAGTTACAGGAGAATTTTTAAGGGGGATGAGGTGGAGGAGAGAAAGAAATAGGAAATAGACAAGAAAAAATATTGAGTCATCATCTAAACCAAAAAAGCACAGATAGCTTTAAACATCAGATCAAACACTAAAATGACTGATATAGGCTCAAGTGGTTTATAAAACCTATAAAAAGACTACACCAGCAAAGTCCTCCATAATCTGTCAGAGTTTAGAAACTAAAACAGGGAGCAACATTTTAGCTTAAAACCTTATCTCAAAAGAATCAAAAAACACTTCACATGATGATAAAAAAATACCTGAAACCAAATATTTTTAAAAGCTCCAAAACCCAAAATATAAAGGGGGGGGGACTAATTCAGAAGACTCAATCAATCCATAAACTCACAAGGGCTGGACAATCTGTATCTCCCCTCCACACTAACCATCCCATGGAAGACCAAGGGAGATCAGACCTTCCAGACCTGGTTGATGCAAAACTCTGGAGATTCCTTGTGGAACAGCATTTTTCCAAAATCTCTTGTGTTTCTCCCTACTGTGTAGGAAGCAAATCTGGCTGTGCTATTCTATTACCATTATATATCACCCATCTGCAACATGGTACTGTACAGATAAGTAAAAAGTATGTTATCTAGTTCCCTTTCCCCCAGAAGGCTGAGGCTCAGGTATAGGGGTAATTCTCCTGCACATAGTCTTTATTAGGCTGACTCAGTGACTTCGACAGGCTTAATCATGTGGTCAGGTTTGTTGCCAGCTGCATAATGCTCCCACATCTGCAGATAGAGCCGCTCTAGTTCCATTGTATATTGTTTGGTGTTGAACAGAGGGCTAGATATTCTCTGCTTCCAGACTTTGCCACGTATTTTCTTTAGGCTGGGTAATAAAAAGAGAACCAAATTCACAAATCAGAGCAGATTCTATTATACCTAGACTCTATTATACCTAGTTGTCTTTGTGACAAAATATATGACCAAAGTTCACAATATTTTCTTTTCTGTTACATCATGTTGAAAAAGCAAAGGGTCATGACTAACATAATGCTAATACTATTATTATAAATTCAGATCCTCTGAAAAACTTTAGTTCTTTCCTAAACAAGTAATCTAAAGGGTTGCTTCTGCATTTCATCCCATTTCTATCTATTTCATCCTATTTCTACCATTAAACTAAAATCAAGAATTGGCAATGGTACATGATTATTCAAACTACATACTTACCTGTTAGAATGTAAACCACTTGCCTTTTTGGTAAACAATTTAGCAATGTGTGTATTAACAACCTTAAATGTTCATAATTCTCTGACCTACCAATTACACTTTTCAATCTGTCCAAAAGAAATTATCAGACGCAGAAGTACGTGAACAAAAAACATGTAAAGATGGTCACTGAAGCATGATTTACAACAGTTCAGAAACATGAAGTATTCAGTTTATGAAGTTATTTTTATTTTGCTTTTTGAGACAAGGTCTTGTTATGTAACACAGGCTAGTCTGCAATTCATAATCCTCCTGCCCCAGCCTCTCAAATGCTGGCATCACAGGCACGCACCATGAAACCCAACATTAAAGATTTTAATGAAACATAAAACACTTAAGGGGAAAAGAAATATAGTATGTATAGTGCCATAATTTTCTACTAGTACTGAACTGAGTCCTTTAGATATACAATAAAAGTATTCCTAGTAGCACCAAGACTATGGTTCTGTTCAGAAATGGAGGGAAAAAAAGTTCACTTTTTTGCTTCACCTCTGAATATATTTAAGAATTATTATTTCAGAATCAGAAGCTGGAACACTCCTGCTCATTTCTGAAAGCAATAATTAAAAACTTGTTTTAATGTTGCCTGTGACAGAACTAGTAAAATGGCTGTATATCTCTTCTGGCCTCAATCCAATCGTGTTCATAGTAATAGTACTTTCCAAAGAAGACCCTCTGCGCTATGGTTTTTTTAAAATTTCTATGTCAACAGGAGAACTGATAAATTATGATACATCCAAACAATAAAATGCTATTCAGCAATCAAAAGTAATTTGCCAAATGAAAACAGCCTATTATAGGACATACTGTATGGTTCTATGTGTATAAAGTTCTAAAAATTTTAGGCAAAACTAATTCATAATTTTAAAAAATTCATGATATTGGCCATTCTTTCTGGGGTGAGATGGAATCTCAGTGTTGTTTTAATTTGCATTTCTCAGATGACCAATGATGTTGAACATTTTTTCATATATTTATTTGCCTTTTGTATTTCTTCGTCTGAGAAGTGTATGTTCATGTCATATATAACTATACAACTAATTTCTTTTAGATCACTGAAAGGATCAGTTGGTGCTTATATTGACTAATTTTGCATGCCTACATCTTGTAATCTGAGCAACTACTTTGAAGACAACAACAAGCAATATGTTAACCATTGCTAATTTCTCATTATTTTGTTTTTATTTTTGTTTACTTTTCTCTCTTTAAATTTTTTTTTAAATCCAATAACAGTAGCTGTCTCTGGGAATTCATGAAGGGGATGAATGGGGAAGCAACATGAAAGAACCTGCTGGAGTGATGGTAATGTTCTGTATCTTGAGAGGAGTTTGGGACACAAAGGTTATCTCTCAAAGCTCACTGAATGATTAAGAATTTCTGTTTCACTGTATAATAAATTCTACCTCAATAGAAAAAAGTAGCATTCTAATTAATAATACCCATTTTTAAGTATTTAGGGAAAAGCATACTGATGCCTGCCATTTACTTCAAAATTTATCAAATAATGCCAGGTGTGGTGGCACACACGTATATCCCAGCACTCAGGAGGCAGAGGCAGGAAGATTCTATGAGGCCAGCCTAGGCTACAGAGTGAGTTCAAGGCCAGCCTAAATTACACAGCAAGAACCTTTCAAACAAATGGTGACAAAATTTATCAAGGTGGACTGCTTGCTGGAAAGAGGAATAAAGACAGACAGACATGTAATACAACAAGTATAGAAAAATGTTAGTAATAAAATCAATTACTAACATTAATCTTAGTAATTATAGTCTTAGTAATAGCAACTGAACCTAAGCAGTAGGTAAGGAAGTATTATAAAATTGAAATTTTGCATAACAAAATGTTAAGGAAAGTATTATGAATTAAACTAAGTTCCAAACATCTAATAAAAATTTGAAATACACTACATTGTTTACTATTTTTATCCCTGGGCTAACAGACATGGTCATTAACTTTTTTAATGCCTGGGATCAAAATTTTCACTTTTCTATGTTCAATAGAGAAAATTCTGAAAATGCTAAGTAGCTAACACATGTTGAATGCTATGTATGATGTACCAAGCACTGTTCTAAGTTCTTCACATGGAGTTTGCTTTCTAAACCTATCTCTGCAACATAGATACTGCCATTAAGCTCCATTCTACAGAAAGAACAAAGTACATACAAGTAATCTTACCCTAAAGCACAAAGCTTGTAAATCGATTCAGTGTGCTTCTCTAGCTTCTATATGCTACTTCTTAAAAAAAAAAAAAAAAAAAAAAAAACCCAAATACCAAAGAAAAACCTCATTTGAAAGATAAACACTAAGTCAGGTGGGGTGGCACATGCTTGTAATCCCAGCACTTTGGGAAGCTGAGGCAGGAGGGTCATTGTGAGTTCGACACCAGCCTGGGCTACAAAGTGAGTTCAAGGTCAGCCTGAACTGCATAGCAAGACCCTGTCTCAGAAAGACAAAAAAAAACCCAACTACCCAGGGATGGTGGGGCATGAATGTAATCTCAGCACTCTTGGAGGCTGAGACAGGAGAATTTCAGGGTTAACCCCTGCCTGGGCAATTTAACAAGACCTTTTCTCAAAATAAAAAGTTTTGGGGTTGCAGATTAGCTCAGTATTAAGGTCCTGGGTTTAGTCCCCAGTGGGAGAGTGGGGGAAAGATAAATACTCTTTCATTGTATGGATGAACCCTCATTTACCTCAACATTACCCATCTTCAAGCAGTTATGTGTTTCAGTTTTCTATGCTGTAATGAAGAAGTGGCAGTACAAGGGTCGAAGGTCTGGCATTTTTTAAAATTTTGAAAACTTTGAGGAAGGGCTGTACCAATTTATTCACCAATGTATCAAAGGACCAGTGCCTCAATGTTCCCTCATTAATATATTAAAAATCTTTATTTTATAAGCAAATAATGGGTATCCCTCAATGTTATTTTAATTGGCAATTCTACTAGAGAAGCTGAAAGTTTTTCTTGTTAATCATTTCTACTTCCATTCAGTGAACTGCTTTGTTTACTTTCCAATGAGGTGATTTAAAATTTAAATGTTCTTCAAGCCATTAATACTTGGACATATGAAAGAGTCTTTCCCTGTTGTTTGCCTTGTAATTTTCTTGAATTTATTCAGCTATTTATTCTTTACATAGTAAAATCTAGTGATTACTTCACTAAGAATCGTTTCTTTTCCCATTAATAGATCATACAACTATTTTATATTACTCTTAATTTATGGTTTTATTTTAGAGCAGCTATATTCTAACATAATTTTGTTCATGGAGAGTTTACTTACTATTCTAAATCAGTTCCCAGTTTCACGGCTATGTCTTCATATTCTTGTCTATTTTTTGCAATAAGCTCAAGACAACCTAAGCAAGTGAGCTGAGAGGCTGCAACTCGAGAAGCAAGGGTCTCTCCTGTAACATAAAAGATAACAACTACACATTTGAGAATGTAAATAACACATGATTTTCAACATTATTTATGTTAAGCATCCATAGAACACAGATGAGAACAAATGTTCCGATCTCAGATCTGATTAAGTCTCATTTTCTATTCTCTCAAGTGTTACTTCTAGTAGTATATATAATTTCAGCTCAAGGTACCACCCCCAAAAGGAAATTTTTGTTTTTTAAAGAACAAGAAAGGTACCAATGATTTACCACCAATTTACCTGGCATAGTCACCATTGGTGTTCCTGCCCAGAGGACATCCATCCCTGTAGTGTGCCCATTACAGAGTGGAGTGTCCAGGCAGACATCAGCCAGCTGGCCTCTCCTGACATGCTCCTCTTTAGGAGCAACAGGTGAAAAAATGATACGGTTCTGGGGCAGGCCCATGTTTTGTGCATACTGTTGAATATTGGGCTCTCCTACTGCTGGGAAACGCAACAGCCAGAGCACACTATTGGGAACACGTTTCAGAATCTAAAAAAGAGGAAATAAGAATAATTATTAGCAACACATCTCCCCTTCTCAACAAAGGTTCCTGCAGGTCTCTAACAATTCTACTGCACTCTATTCTTTCTACCCAGAAAGAAGCCTACTGTGAACCGAAATTCTTTACACAGATGAATTATCAACTAAATTATTCCTCTTCTGCTTAGCTGTCCCCAGAGAATATTGGGAAAGAGGAAAACGTTATTGAAAGACTCAACATAAGCTATTAACTGGCACAATGTGAGGCAGCTTTATCTTATGGGAATTGATATAGTCCGTGTACACTGGTGAAGAGACAGAAATCTTCCACTTCAATTTTATAAGCTTGCTTTTTGAGACAGGGTTTCAGTATGTTGCCCAGGCTGGCCCTGAACATCAAGGCTCTAGTGAGCCTCCTGTCTAAACATCCCAAGTGGTTGGAACTACTTGAGAGGTTGAGACAGGTGGCACCTGCCACCACACCTGGTATTTCAATCTTTTTTTTTCTGGTATTTCAAATTTTAAATACCATGTCACAACAAAGAAACTTAACTCATATTTGCTGCATTTGTCTAATCTAGATCATAAGTAAGCGAACTTCCTCTGGAAAGGGTCGGATAGCAAATATTTTTGGTTTGGTGGTCAAAGGACTCTGTCAAAACTGCTCAGTTCTTTTGTAGCTTAAAGGTATCCATTAGAAATATGTAAACAAGGAAGTTTGGCTGTGTCTCAATAAAACTGTATTCATAAAAACAAGCAGTGGGCTAGATTTGGCCCACAAGCCAGTTTGCCAACTCCTAACTCAGATCTACATCTATTCAATGTACCACAAAAATTCAAAATCCTGTCTCTGAAGAGCATGAGAATATACATGAATTTTCCAAATTTAGAATATTTCAGATTTTTAAAAAAGTAGTACAAGCCAGGTGTGGTGGTGCGCGCCTTTAATTCGAGCACTAGGGAGGCTGAGGCAGGAGGATCGTCGTGAGTTTGAGACCAGCCTGGGCTACAAAGTGAGTTCAAGGCCAGCCTAAATTGCATAGTGAGATGCTGTCTCAAAAAATAGGGCTGGGGATTTAGCTCAGTGGCGTAAGCACCTGCCTGGCAAAAGCGAGGTTGTGAGTTCAATCCCTGATACAAAAAAAAAAAAAAAAAAAAAGTAGTACAATGCACATATAATATTAACACAGTTGGCAAGAACTCGTTAAACCAACATTAGTATCCTTGCATCAAGATGCAAAAATATTCACAATAAATGAAATATAAATAGCCTAATGGCAGTTTGGGTAGTTTTGCTACTAACTAAATTTGCCACAAACTTAGGAAAAAGATTTTACTTTTCAGCTTCTTTGAGATGAGATCTTGCTATGTTGCCTGAGATGGTCTCAAACTACCAGACTTACAATCTTGCCTCAGCCTCCCAAGTAGCTGGGACTACTCGTGTGCACCACCATGCCTTGGAGAGGAATGGGGGAGGGAGGAAAAGAGAAGGGAAGGGCAAGGAGAAGTAAAAAGAATTAAAATGTTTTATGTACATGCCAGGTATCGACTCCCCTTGATGAATGTAATCATTACGTACTGCAAACATGTACTAATAACAAAATTTTAAATTAAAAAAAAGAATTTTAAATACTGGGAATGAGGATATTTAAGGAATAGGAGATCTCCTCTCACTTGCTTCCTCTTCTCTAAAACAAACAAAATAGCTATCAGGCAAGGCAGCACACACCTGTAATCCTAGCATTCAGGAGGCTGAGGCAGGAGGATCACCAAGAGTTCAAGGCCAGCAGCTTGGACTACATAGTGAGCTCAAGGCCAGCCAGAACGACATAGCAAGGCTGTCTCCAAAAATAGGTATGGTGAGGGAGGGGGGAAATCAACCAAGGAATTATCTCCAAATTACCTAAAGGTAAAAATACGCCATTTTAGTTCTATGGGCTAAGAGTTAGTTATGGATATCTAATACCCTGCTTATGCAAACTGGTCTCATAAATGACTGAGAATTAATAGTGTAAGTTGCTTCCTTCTTGGTTTTAGCTTCCCAATATTGAGAGAATGTTAAACAAGGGTGGATTTACAGAACAGCTTTTACTATCAGTTTAGACCAGGGGATACAAATGACAGCCTAAGATAAATCTCTCATGCTGCCAGTTATTGTAAATAAAATGACACTGGAACAGAGCCATACTCATTCATTTACAAAATGTATAGGGTGTTTTGGACCACAATGGCAGAGTTGAGTAAATGTGAAAAAGAACATGACCCATAAAGCCAAAAGTATCTACCACCTGGTCATTTAAGAACAAGTTTGCAGGAGGCCAGGGATATAGCTCAGTGGCACAAGCACCTGCCTGGTAAACGCAAGGTTGTGAGTTTGATCCCCAGTACCAAAAAAATAAATAAATAAAAACAAGTTTGCTGCCTGACCTGGTAGTGCACGCCTGTAATCCCAGCATTTGGGAGGCTGAGGCAGGAGGACAGCCACAGGTTTGAGGCCAGCCTCAACTACACAGCAAGACCCTGTCTTTAAAAGAAAAAAATCCAGCCATCCATTTACCCATCCAAACAAGTTTGCTGACCTCTGAATGAGAAAGAACACATTCATTAGGTAAATAAAAGTTTCATGATGTGAAATTTATACACTGGAAGAAGATGGCTAGAGGCATAGCTCGATGACAGCACTTGTCTAGCATGAGGAAAGCTCTGAGTTCAATCTCCAGCACCAAAAAGGAAAAAAGACATTGGAAGAAAAAAAATCAAAAATGACAAAAAAATCTATAATCCTTTTGTAGATTAGAAATGAACAACAACAAAAAAAGTACCCCCCCAAAAAAGAACACAATGAAAGGATTAAAAAGGGACAGCTAAGCTAAGTGTGGTGGTGCACGCCTGTAGTCCCAGCACACGGGAGGTTGAGGCAGGAGGATGATTTAGGAGTTTGAGGCCAGCCTGGGCTACAAAGTGAGTTCAAGGCCAACCTGAACTGCTCAGTGAGAACCTGTCTCAAAAAGACAACAAAAATAAAAAATAAAATAAAAAGGGACAGCTTCAGCAAAACAGCCTACATACAAAACCTTTACTAGTCTCCAGACATTAACAATGAATCTACAGATACTCACATTTGCCCACATCTGCAATGTAGACGGGTCAATTTTATACAACTGATTGAAGTTACAGTACACAATGGCATCTTCTGGTAAACCATACTGAGAACGGGTAGTTACAATAATGGTACGAGGAACCTCCTCTCCAGTGGCAGCCTTGTTGTTGATCTAGAACAAGGAAGAGAATATGATGATTGTTATTCAAAGCTGATTATCCAGTATTTCTTTTCTTGGAATGGTTGGGGTCAAACCAAGGACCTCATGCATAATACGCAAGCACTCTACCATTGAGTTACATCCTCAGCCCAGTCCAATACTTTTTAATCATTATAGAAACCATAAGACACAAATAGTATAACCATTGAAAGTCATGTGTGGTAGTGCACACCTGTAATCCCAGCATTCAGGAGTCTGAGGCAAGAGGATCACTGTGAGTTCAAGACCAGCCTGGGCTACAAAGGGAATTCAAGGCCAACCTGAACTGCAGTGAGACTCTGTCTCAAAAAGACAAAAAAAAAAAAAATCACGTCCCTAAAGTATAATGAAAAAATATTTGTGATACCATAATTTTTTTTTTAAAGGAAAGAAAATAGTTCTAGTTTTTGGGGGGCAGTACTACAGATTAAACCCAGTACCTTCACACTAAGCCACATCCCTAGCCCTTTTAAAAATTTTTTCATTTTCAGACAGCGTCCTCCTAGGTTGCTGAACTGGTCATGCTGGGCTTTAAGTTGTGTGTCTCCTGCCTCAGCCTCCTGGATTGCGGGCATTATGGGTGTGTGCCACCACTCCCAGCTATAGCCATTCCCTGTATACATATGTTTTATGGGTTTTTGGGTGTTTTTTTGGTTTTTTGAGACAGGACATCACCACACAGTCCAGGCTGACCTTGAACTCAAGGTGATTCTCCTGCCTCAGCATTCCATGTGCTAGGATTACAGATGTGTACCACCACACTCGGCTCTCTGTATATTAATTTGCAAAAGACCACACGAGACTTACTGCTGCAGTCAAAAAGTTCTCAAAATCCTATTACCAATCCAACGCCAAGCTTCTACTGTTTTCTTCATGAATGAAATGCTCTTTTCTAAATCATGCCTATCCTTTAAGGCTAAACTGCAATTACTCCTCCAAATGGTCTCTTCTGCAAAAACTCTCTTCACGTTGACCATCACCATTTCTGAGTTTCTACACACATAATTATAGTCTTATCTTGCAAATCCCCACATATATGAGTACTGCCTTACATTGTTACGTGAGTATAGACTTCTCAAACAAAACTATTAACTCCTATAAGGAGTGGGATCCTTGCCTTACACTCCCTTGACAGAGCTACACAGTCACTTATTCAAGTGTTTGATATATACATTGAGTACACACTACGTTACTATGGTTAAGACATGCACTCCTGTGAGTCAGCATCATTTGCAGACTGCAGGAGAGAACAAGAAGTCAACAAGAAGCCAAGACCTCCTGTGGGTCAGCACCATGCATGGGCTGACTGCGGGAGAGACAGACGCCAGTCCCTTCTGGCTCATGGGCAGGGAGACAGGAAGAGCCAAGGTTGCCCCACCGTAAGTGACCAGCTGATCTGGAGAAACACAGGCTGTTATGATAGCTAATGAAGTAAATACAACTTAATGCTTGTAGTGTTTAGTGTTTCACTGACTTTGCAGGTCTAAAGCTGGTAGTCTAATCATCTATTAAGAGGATAACAATACGCAATATAGCATATATAGGAGGATCTCCTTCTGAAGGTGGTAGCCATTGTTAATTCCCTATTATCTTGTTTCAAAATCCTGTATCATTCTCATTGTTTTGCTTGGTTGGGTTTTATTCTGTTTTATCTTGTTTGATTTTATTATATCTGATGGCATGGGCAGCTATTTCAAAGATAACAAGATATATTATGGTAGCCATTTTGGATTTACTATTACCTTGTTTTGAAGTCCTGTATTGCATTCATTGTTTTGTTTTTATTGGTTCTATTCTGTTTTGATTTTACTACGTCTGAAGGTATGGGCGGCTATTTTGAAGACAAGAGGCATTATGGTAACCATTGTTAATTTTTTATTATCTTGTTTTGAAATCCTGTGTCACTTACACTGTCTTGTTTTGATTGGCTTTATTCTGTTTTATTTTTCTTGGTTTTATTCTCTTTAAAATAAAATTTAAAAAAAAAGAATTCCATTCACTGAAGGATACAAACACGGAATTACACTGGACTGTGCTAAATATGATATACCCCAAACACTCCAGAAGCATAGAGGACAGGTATTGATGGAGTAGGGGTGGAGAGGCTAGAGACAAGTACTAGAATGGATTCCCGCAGAACTGTCTAAATTGAAAGTCTTGAGTAGGATTTAGGAGGCAAGTATGAGTTTACAGAAGCAAGAAATTGTATGATGCCTATAGATAGCCTACCATGTGATAAGAGGAAAGCCACAGAGAACATCAAAACAGTAATACAGTAAGCTCTCACTAAGTAACCTGCTGTGCTGAATTCAGGAGGCTTTTAGAATCAGACAGAACTGTTTCCAATGAACTCATTTACTCATCTATAAAATAAGGACAATGATGCTTACAAGCATTCTCATGAGGATTAAAGAAAATAAATGCATGGTTGGTATTACATATTATGGTCTACTATCCACCTCTCACCTGTGTAGTGGCCAGTCCATTGCTAATACTGAATCCATTAATTGTTATCTGAATCTGTCCTCTGTTAATCATTTCAATAACTGCTTCTGCAATAGTATTCATGGGAATGACAGGCATATTAAGAGCTGTGTTACTGCTATCTGCATTGTCTCCACCATCAGGACATTTCATCTGAAAAACAAAGACATAAAATGCACATTGGTAGGAAAAAGATACCAAATGCAGTCAACTTTAATGACAAATACTGGCTAGGTACTAACCTTGACAATTTTCACATCTGGCAGACTATCAAGAAATGCTTTGAGATCGATGCCATTCAGAACTATCCGATTGTCATAAATGTGCCCATTGGACTTAAAATCAATGACTGCTTTTTTCTAATAGAAAAACAGTTCCAGACATATCTTTTAGGATGCACATGGACAAAAAGAAGGAAACAATGACTACTTCTTTGAAATTCCTCCATAGCACCATCTTCTACCTACCTTTAGGTGAGGGAACATATTAGCATGGTCACCAATAAAGAAAGTGTGGGGCATATAAGCCAATTTCTCAGAGTACTGCTCAGCAACTTCAGCTGGTGAAGTTTCCTGATCGGTGATGATATAATCCATAAAAAGTGCACCGCTAGTCCCAGGGTATCCCAGCCACATTGCCTTAAAAAATTCAAAACCTGATTAAAAACCTTCATCAGTATACTTACCTCTAAACTGTACACAATAAACATGTATAGTTTTTTGAACATCAATCATCACCTCAATAAAGTGCTTTTTTTAAGGTTTCAAAATTAAGAATATAAATAAACAAGGTTAACTAACCTCTTTTTTTGAGGCACGGTCTCACTAAGTTGCCCAGGCTGGCCTCGAATTCACCGTTCTGCCTCAGCCTCCCAAGTAGCTACCAAAGAATTACAAGTGTGTAGCACCACACCCAGCTGGAAGGTTAACTTCTTTAGTCAAGAGCAATCAAGGAATATTTTATTTTTTGGTTTATTTTTGATTTACTGGATGGCTTCGAACTTGCTGCAATCCTCCTGCCTCAGTCTCCCAAGTACAAGATTACAGATGTGCACCACTACACACGGCCCTCAAGGAGTATTTTGACTAACCTAAGTGCTAAAACTTTTTTCAAATTTGTAAGACAGAGCAACTGTTTATACCCAATCATAAAATGCATGTCTCCATATAAATAATACCTGTAGGAACTGTGTTCTATACTCAAAATTCTTCATCCCTGAGCATTTCAAAAACTATACTTTTTTTTGAGACAGGATCTCACTGTAGTTCAGACTGTCCTTGAACTCACTATGTAGCCCAGGCTGATATAAACTTGTGGTGATCTTCCAGCCTCAGCCTCCCAAGGACTGGGGATAACAGGTGTGTGCCACCATGCCCGACAAGAACTATACTTTTTAATGTTTCTAGTATCAGTTGGCCAGAGAAAAGAGGGGAACACACACTCTTTTTAGTCCAATATACATTGTGAATGACTGTTATTTATTCTTTTACCTGAATAGGAGCTGGCCTGAGAGCAAAGAGCTCATTTCGAGCACCCTTCGTATAACCATTCATATTCACAAGGATGTGAATGCCATCCTGATGGATGCGGTCAGCTGCTTTTCCATTGCATGGAATCTATGGAAGAGAAAATAAGAACTCGCTATTACATCTCAGACTAATTCAATACATTTCAATGGTATTAAATAGAAATCAGATGCCTAGGTGCCAAAGTGATAAGAACACAAAATACCAAAAAACACAAAATACAGTAATACAGGACAAAAATACAGCTAAGTGCCATTAAAATGGGACCAAGGCATTACAGAACACAGGAAGTATTTCCTTTCAGATGAAATGTATGAGGACAGGCTCATAAAGGAGTTGCATTTCAAATGAACCTTCAAAGATGAACAGGAGTGTGACAGAACACAATCTTGGTGGAGAATAATAAAGAACCAGAATAAAGTACAAGTCAAGGCAGTTTTTAAAAATGGTGGCCTATGTGGCATATGGTATACATGAAACTGAATGGTGGCTGAAAGTATTGGTCAGGTTGTGGCAACCTGAGAAGCCGTGCTAAAGAGTTTAGACTTTGGTACGCAGCGAGTCCCAGAAGGACCTAGAGAGAGTGGTGAGCTTCTTGGTCTGAGTCCAACTGTACACCAAAAATGGCCATCCTCCCCTAATTTTTGCAGTGCTCGGCATTGAACACAGGGCCTTCACACTGAGCTGTTCCATAAGCTCAAGGTGGATTTGAATTTGCCATACTCCTTGCCTTAGCCTCCCAGAATACTGAAATCACAGCCATGAGCCACCATGCCCAGCAGAGATACTTTTGAAGCAACAACTACATTGCAAAAGATGTTAATACATACTATTTAGACTAGTCTTAAAATATTTCTACTAGGATTTCAATGATTCATACATATATGTATACACACGCATACACATGTGTGCATGTTTACATATATACACACGCATGCATATAGGCATACATAATGTGTATATGTAGGCATGCATGTATGTGCATATATAAGATACATGTATATACATACATTGCATACATGTTGCATATTATCTTTATTAGTCACCGAAGAGGCCAAAATAACCTACAAAGGGGAGATTAAAAATGGTAAAGACTAGGACCAAACTACAGGCTCTCAATGACCCAGAAT
Organism: Dasyprocta punctata; assembly: GCA_004363535.1. Lineage (NCBI taxonomy): Eukaryota > Metazoa > Chordata > Mammalia > Rodentia > Dasyproctidae > Dasyprocta > Dasyprocta punctata. The sequence goes on along the minus strand of RJWM01012998.1, from coordinate 37,966 downwards.
CAAGATACCTGAAAAATAATAACTTAGGAAAGAAAAAACCCAATAGAGCTCTAGCAATCAAGAAAAAGCCAAGACAAGAAAACCAGAAACCACAGAGAAACTGAAGACACTAAAGACAATGAAGAGAAAAGAACGAAGCAGCCTCGGACACTAACTCCTAGTCCCAGGGATGAGATCCTGTCTCTGCAAACACACAGCCAGCCTGGTGAGAACTGGAAGACTCCTGGAGAAACAACAGATCAGCATCACTAGCACCAATAAAAGCCCAAGATTATTGTAAACTGCAAATACAGGGTCATCCTGAAAGTGACTCCTTCCACATGGCATGCTAGAGTTGGAGAAGAAATTCAGTCCAAGGACCACCATACTTGAGAAGATACAATCAGAAGCCATTTTAGGAAGGGGTTTATTAAGACTGAGCTATTCCAGTTATCAGAAGAACAGCTACACCTTAGGGTCTCTAGAGTCACCCTATCTATCACAGCAACAAAAAACAGCTATAGAGAAGAGGCAGGGTCACAGACTCCCTGAGAAATTTAAGCAACAGTGAGCTCAAGTTATGAAGAACACAATGATCCCACCCTCTGTGGAGAGAAGCCAGCCTGGTTTTGTTTTTTTTTTCTTGAGGGTGGGGGGCTGAGTCTGAAAGTGCTGACATAAATCCAGTACACTCCTTGGCCCACTCTCACTGTCTACTTTCAGCATATCTGCCAACATGATCAATGATATGCCCAAGCTCAGATGGTTGTCAAATCCTGAAGTGTAAGGAGAGGGGCCTCTGGAACAAGGCAGCACCTCACAAGTTCACAGGTGCATAAAGCCAGTCGGAGACAGCAGTGACTTGGGGCACACAGAAAGGCACAAATACTCAAGAGTCACTGAAGTGAATACAGCCCTAAAGCAAATGCCATGCCACTGACTGATCATGCCCAGGAAAAAATGTGGGGTAGGACTCAGCATTCACACAGCAAAAATTGGATGTGGAAACAAAATAGGCCTCATAATCCACCAACCATATCTGGTATACTATAATACCACAGGCCCTGGAAGAATACCACTCACTCAAACACATGATCTTTTTTGATTCATTTCTTTTTCTTTTTTGCTATTGTTTTCTCCTATCTTTTGTTCTTCATTTTGTGTTTTTCTGTTATTTTGCCTAATCCTACTAATTTTCTTTCATTCTTTTTTTTTTAAGACAAGAGTCTCACTACATAGTTCAGACCAGTCTTAAACTCACTATGTAGCCCAGGCTGGCCTCAAATTCATGGCAGTTTTCCTGCCTCAGCCTCCTGAATGCTTTTATTCTGTAATTGGATTTTATCTCACTTGTCTCTCATTTTCCTTTTCTTTTTCAAATTTACTTTTATTTTTCCCTTCCCCTATTCCTCTATTATCATTACTATTAAGCTTCATTAATTTTTAGCTAGTTTGTTTTATGAATTATTTTGTTAATAGTAGTATAGCTGTTGCTTTTAATAGGTATTTACTGTATGTCAGTATTTCGTTTGTCTTTGTGTCCACATTATCATTATAGATCTCTTTTCTACTATTAAAAACGGTATAGCTGGTGGGCATAGTGGCACACACCTGCAATCATAGCGCTTGGGAAGTTCAGGCAGGATCACCCCAAGTTTGAGGCCAGCCTGGACTACATAATGAGACACTATCTTAAAGCAAAACAACAAACAAAAAATAAAAACAAGGTATATTTGTTGCTATTAATTCTCATGATATGTCATAATCAGCTTGTCTTTGACTCTATTATTATTGCTGATTTCTATTGTTAATGGTGGCATAGCTGGTGCTTTTAACAGTTTTGTGTCTTGCTTTTTTATCTTTCTGAGACAGGGTCTCACTATGTAGTTCAGGCTGGCCTTGAACTCATTTGTAGCCCAGGCTGGCCTCAAACTCACAGAGATCCTCCTGCCTCAGCCTCGCAAGTGCTGGCATTACAGACATGCACCACCACACTCAGCTCTTTTAATTGGCTTTTACTGTATACCAATATCTGGTTTGTCTTTGTCTCATCAACCTCATTACTGCAAGTTGTTTTTCCTCTTTGAGTGGTGCTGGGGATGAAGCCCCCAGAAGAAGGTGGGGCATTAAAAGACCTCTGGACATTACACTGAATAGGATAAAGAGGGGTATAAACACCAAAACACAACCAAATCCATGGACATGGCACAGGGAGCCAGACTCTAACTAAAAAGATCTCCACAGCAGTGCCACAGTTTCTCTACCCAAACAGGCCTTCAACCCACAGTTCAAAAACAATAGAAACATGAGAAAGCAAGGCAACAAAATGCCTCCCAATTCCTTCAGTTCCCAAAAGCCAAACTCACAGACACCGATGTTAGCAGAAGTTATAGACAAAAGACTCAAACACCAAATGGCCAGCCTGGGGTTATAGCTCAGTGGTACAGTGCCAGCAAGTGCAAAGTAGTGAGTAGTTCCAGTCCCAGTACCAAAAAAAAAAAAAAAAAAAAAAAGTCAAAATATCTGAAGAGATACAAGAAGAAACATATGACATTAAGATGTTTAATGAAACCAGGCGTGGTGGCGCATGCCTTTAATCCCAGCACTCGGGAGGCTGAGGTAGGCAGAGCGTTGTGAGTTCGAGGCCGGCTTGGGCTACAACTTGAGCACAAGGCCGGCCTGAGCTACATAGTGCGACCCTGCTTCAGAAAACCAGGGCTGGGAGTTTGGCTCAGTGGCTCAAGTGCCTGTCTGGCAGGTGCGAGGTTGTGAGTTCAATCCCCGGTGCCGCAAAAAAAAAAAAAAAAAAATGTTTAATGAGTTCAAAGAGGATTTAAACAGATAAAGAATTTTATCAACGAAATATTAAAAAAGTTCAAAGAAGAATAAACTGAGTTAAGCAAGACTACATACAAGACATAAATGAGAGCAAGGGATGTAGCTCAGTGGCACAGCACCTGCCTGGCAAGCATGAGGCCAAATTCGAGACTTGGTACCAAAAAAAGAAAAAAGAAAAAAGACAAAATGACTACTTTAGAAAAGATCTAGAGCCGGGCATGGTGGCACACGCCTTTAACCCCAGCACTCGGGAGGCTGAGGCAGGAGGATCGTTGTGAGTTCGAGACCAGCTTTTGGGCTACAAAGTGAGTTCAAGGCCAACCTGAACTGCATAGTGAGACCCCGTCTCAAAAAACAGGGCCAGGGATTTAGCTCAGTGGCCTAAGCGTCTGCCTGGCAGGCACAAGGTTATAAGCTCCATCTCCAGTAAGAAAAAAGAAAAGATCTAGAAAGCATGAAAAAAAAAAAAAGCAGAAATATATGATATAAAAAACTCAGTGAAAAGCATGGGTAGCAGACTTGAACATAGCAATGACAGTGTCAGAAATAGAAGCCAAAAACCTGGCATGGTGGCACATGCCTACAATCCCAGCAATAGGGAAGCTGAGGCAGGAGGATCACCATAAATTCAAGGTCGCCTGCACTACATAGTGAGATCCTGTCTCAACAAACAAATATAAGTCAAGGTAGACATAAACTCATTAACCTACTCAAGGAGATCATAAACCCACTGATACCCTAAAAACAAGAAGATACCATTCAAGCTGAATTCAACAGCTACTACATAACTCAAAAAATAAACCAAACCAACCTAAGAATTATAAAAATAAAGGAAAAATGAGAAGACGATCAAAAGAGATAAAAGATTTATTCACTGAAATCACAGCAGAATGGGACATGATGGCACATATCTGTAATTCAACACTTGGGAGGCTGAGGCAGGAAGACTGCCACAAGTCAGAAGTCAGCCTGAGCTACTTACTGAATTCAAGGCCAGGCTGAACTACAAGATAAAACCCTATCTCCAAAAAAAAAAAAAAAAAAAAGACCAAACCAGGCATGGTAGCACTCGCCTGGAATCCCAGCACTTGGGAGGCTGAGACAGGAGGATCACTGTGGAGGCTGGCCTGGGTTAGAGTGACTTCAGGGCCAGCTGACCACATAGTGAAATCCTGTCTCTAAAAATAAAATAAAACCAAAAAACAAAAACAAACAAACAAAAAAGAAATCATAGTAGAACATTTCCCAAATCGAGGGAGAATTCAATATTTAAACACAGCCAGGTATAATGCCTCATGCCTTTCACTGCGGCACTCAGGAGACTGAGGGAGGAAGATCACCACAAGTTCAAGGTCAGCCTGGGCTACACAGTGAGACTGCCTCAAAAAACCAAAAATTAAAAAAAAATCAAGTATAATAGGTATATGCAATCCCAAATAGCCAAGACATATCATAATCAAAATTCCAGAAACCCAACAAAAGGAGAGAATATCAAAAGATGTTAGAAAAAAAATAGGAAGTAACCTATAAAGGCAAGTCTATCAAAATAATTGCAGATTTCTAAGTGTAAACCTTAAAGGCCAGAAGAACTTGGAACGAAGTTTTCCAAACCTAAAAGAGAAGACCTGTCAAGCTAGACTCATATCCTGCAAAATTAGCCTTTAAAATTGAATAAGTAAAGACTTTCCACGACAAAGAAATCCTAAAGAAATACATGCACACTAAACCAGAATTGCAGAAAATACTTCAGGGAATCCTAGACAGAGACGGGGGAGGTCACCCGCACCAAAGAGCCCAAGGGAAAGTATTGTAATTGGGAGAGCAGTTAAACTAAGGGAAAAAAATTAAAGGAATAAGCACTGGAAAAAAAATACAATGACAGAATTCAATAAACAAGTTGGGCATGGTGGCACACACCTTTAATTCCAGCACTCGGGAGGCTGAGGCAGGAGGATCGTTGAGTTTGGGACCAGCATGGGCTATAGAGTGAGCTCAAGGTCAGCCTAAACTGCATAGTGAGACCCTGTCTCAGAAAATAGGGCTGGGGATTTAGCTCAGTGGCCTAAGCGCCTGTCTGGCAGGCACGAGGTTGTGAGTTTGATCCCCGGTAAAAAAAAAAAAAAACAAAAAATAAAACAAACAAAAAAAAAACAATTCAACAAACACCTTACAGCAGTGGTAGCAAACCTACAGCCCACGTGCCATAGCAGGCTGTTTGCATCACTGAACTCACTGGTCTCAACTCCTTAATCAAAATACAAAGACGAGGGCCGGGGATTTAGCTCAGTGGCGTAAGTGCCTGCCTGGCAGGCGCGAGGCTGTTAGTTTGATCCCCGGTACCAAAAAAAACCCAAAAAAACAAAATACAAAGACTGGCAGATTGGATACAAAAACAAAATGGAACTATACATTGTTTATAGGAGACAAAACTCATCCAAAAGGAAGTACAGACTAAAAGTGTAAGGATGGGAAAAAAAAATACAACATTCAACCAGAGCCTCAAAACAAGCAGCAGGAACCATTTTATTTTCAGACACACCAGTTTCAAGTCAAAACTGATCACAAGAAACAAAGATAGCCACTTCACACTGGTAAAGGGAATAGTTAAACAGGAAGACAGAACAATACTAAACACGCATCAAATGCTGTACACCCAACCTCATAAAATAAAAATTACTGAACTTAAAAGAGGACAGACAGTCACCAATACAATCAATCAGAAAGAAGGACTTTGACACTCTAACTCACAATTAGGTCAATCAGATAAAAACAACAAAGAAACACCAGTTAAACCACACCACTGAACAAATATATTTAACAGATATCTAGAGAGTATTTCATCCAACAAGAACAGAACAGTTTTCTGAGAAGCACACAGAACTTTTTCCAGACTAGACTTTTAGGCCAAAAAAGCACACTTAAGTAAATACGAGAGAATTAAACAATACCTTCATAGTATCGAATCATAGTGGTATGAGGGTAGAAATTATCAGCAAAGAAGCCACAGAAACTATGCCAACACATGAAGATTAAATAATACATGACTGAAAATCAGTGGATCACAGAAGAAATCAGAGAAGAAATAAAAGTTTCTAGGAACAAATGACAATGGAAACACAACATACCAAAACCAGTGGTGCATAATGAAAGCAATTCTTACCTAATGATGCATCTCGAGGTCCCTTGAAAAACAAAATTTGAAACTAATGGAAGCTGAGAAATTACAAAAGAACACTGGGCATGGTGGTGCACGTCTGTAATTCCTATACTCGGGAGGCTGAGGCAGAAGGATCTCTGCAAGTTCAAAGCCTGCCTGGGCTATAAAGGGAGTTCAAGGCCAACCTGAACTGCATAGTGAGACCCTGTCTCAAAAAGACCAACAGTAACAATGAAAAAATTATAAAAGATCAGAACAACAACTAATGAAATTGAGACAAAAATAAAAACAATACAGAGGATCAATGAATCAAAGATCCGGTCCTTTGGAAGGATGGGAAAAGAATCTGGGGATGAGGGGAGATGGGAAAGAAAGGAAAGTAAAAACCATTAAGATGTAGTATGTATATGTGCCAAGTACCCCAGGATCAATGTATTTACTATGCACTGCAAACATATAAAAAAGAAAAAAAGATTGTGAGCCAAAGGAGCTCAGTAAAGCTGCCCCTAAAATTTTGACCCACAGATGACTGAGATGTTTTATGTTTTTTGGAAAAATGAAACAAACTTGGCATGGTGGTGCACACCTGCAATTCCAGCACTCAGAAGGCTGAGGCAGGCAGGAGGATCACTGCAAATTCGAGACCACCCTGGGCTACAAAGTAAGCTAAAGATCAGTTTGAACACACAGTGAGACCCTGTCTCAAAAAGCAAAAAAACCCAGAACTTTCAAAGGAAAAAACCATACTCATAAGAGAAAAAGAACAATATAGCAAGTACAGAAATAAAGACAGCCAGTCAGGCATGGAGGCAAACACCTATAATCCCAGCACTAGGGAGTCTGAGGAAAGAGGATTGCTATAAGTACAAGGCCAACCTGAACTGCACAACAAGAACCTGTCTCAAAAAAAAACAGGAAGAGAGAGACTGAGACCCAAGAGCTAAAAACCATAGGTCACCTATTTTCTTTAAATGGCCAATTATTCATTTGTTTAACTTACTCAGTTAATATTTATTAAGTAACAAATGCTGGTTCAATCCCCCATAAGAGATCTACATCCAAGCACAAACACAGCACATTTCCTTTTGGTGTATGTGTGTAGATTGAATCTAGGACCTTTACACTCAGCTACATGCCTAGCCTTTTTTTATTTTTATTTTGTGACAGGGCCTTGCTAAATTCACGCTGAACATGAACTTGTGACCCTCCTGCCTCAGCCTCTTGGAGTGCTGGAATTACAGGCATGTGCCACAACATGACAGATTCAAACATTTCTGTTTCATTTGCAACCTCAGCAAAAGACATGGCAGTTATAAATGCAAATGACCAAGGAAAGATGAAAGCAACTGCCCAAAAGTTTAATAACTAAGATAAAAAATACAAACTACAACTAGCTTGCTAGTGTATACCTGTAATGCCAGCACTTGGGAGGCTAAGTCAGACGGACAACTGCCAGGTATGAGACCAGCCTGGACCATGTAGTGAATACATTAATATGTAAAAAAAAATATGTGAGGGCCATGCGTTCAATGCCCAGCACAAAAACAAAAACTATATGCCAATGGTTTTACTCAAATTTACTCAAAATAAAAAGTTGGAAGTATGAGAGTTTTACCTACCTGAGAAAGATCAATGAAATGATTGGCTTCTGCCATCACCTTCACTCGGAAATTTGTACCATCATCTGGACTCAGGGCATAACAGAATACCTGTAAGGCAGCATAGAGTATATTTAATAAACTTGGTTCAAATTTCTTCCAAAAGACACTGGGTTTAACATTTAAAATGACAGGAAAGCCACCACTGCAGGCATTTTCTTTAAACATACAGAGATTCTCTCTAGAGAAACACTAGTCTTACCTCAAATTTATCAGGATTGTGCATGCCTGGAATAGACTGCATAAGGTGAGAAGTAGGATGATTCCCAAAGTCAGAACTCACATATCCTACACGTAGTCGACCATCACTGAGCTTCAAATCTTTTGGATGTTCATATGGTGGTTTATGAAGGACATTAATCTACCAACAGAATCCAACACTCATTAGTAAAGTTCAGCCTGTATGTAAATTTTCATCCAAGGAAACTAAAAACAAACCAAACCTACACCTTGCACTTGAAAGTTCTGCCCAGAACACTTCACTTAATTCACAGTCAGTCTGACATAATTTCAGCAGTTTGTATAATATGCTTTATACTTGACCTATTTCTAAACTTGACGAAATAGTTTGAGCAAATCCAAAACCTGTAGAAATGTGGATAGAACCCTTACAGCATTTTAGAAAATGCTGTAGAGAAGCCGGGCGTGGTGGCACATGCCTTTAATCCCAGCACTCGGGAGGCTGAGGTAGGTGGAGCGTTGTGAGTTCGAGGCCCGCTTGGGCTACAACATGAGTGCAAGGCTGGCCTGAGCTTCATAGTGCGACCCTGCCTCAAAAAAACCAGGGCCGGGAGTTTGGCTCAGTGGCTTAAGCGCCTGCCCTGGCAGGCGTGAGGCTGTGAGTTCAATCCCCGGTG
>RJWM01012998.1:7563-29377 GCA_004363535.1 Dasyprocta punctata | reverse complement strand
ACCCTGCCTCAAAAAAACCAGGGCCGGGAGTTTGGCTCAGTGGCTTAAGCGCCTGCCCTGGCAGGCGTGAGGCTGTGAGTTCAATCCCCGGTGCCGCAAAAAAAAAAAAAAAAAAAAAAGAAAAGAAAATGCTGTAGAGGAAGAATTTTTTAAAAAAACAAAATTATGCCTAGCACTTGAATCTACTCTCACAGAAGACATTTCAACCTTTGATGAAGGAGTGATGTAATTCTCAAACATGAGAACAAAATATCACACACTTGGTTAAATATTAGTTTTCAATCTAAAGGAAAACGCCATCACTTTAATGTTAGTGTTTAAGAATTCTACCCTATAAAGGAAAGGGGATATGCTCAAGACAGGATACAATGCAAGGGACTTCTGAGGGAGCTGACAAAACTTCATCGCTCAACTTGGGTGATGAACACTTTTATCATAATTCATTAAGCCATGTATTTGCTTTACACAGTATTTTACATCTGTGATTTAGTTTACAACAAAAGGACTAAAATGAAAATCACACCTTATCCAAACAAAGGTTCCCATGCCTCTCAGCAATAGCCTTCCTGAAGCCATGCGAAAGAGGATATAGCATACTGTGATGAGGATGCACAGAAGGTAATCTATTCTTCTCTAACTGATCAGCCACAATACTGACCAGCTTCTTCATTCGCTCATCATAGTCTGTCCAATCACAGACAATCTAGAAGAAAACAAAATTATTATCGAGAAAATGATATCCCAGCATTTACTATTTTACGTATCTTTAATTTAAAATGTTAGATAACCTATTAAAAACACTGTCTCAGCCTGGCATGGTAGCGCACACCTATAATCCCAGCACTTGGGAGGCTGAGGCAGGAGGATCCCAGAAAGTTCAAGGCCAGCCTGAACTACGTAGTGAGTTGAAGGCCAGCCTGAACTACATCATGGTGCACACTTATAATCCCAGCACTCAAGAGGCTATGGTAGAAAAACTGCCATATTCAAGTCCAGGGAAATTTAGTAAGACTCTCTCTCAAAATAAAAAACAAGTGTTTGCCTTGGCACCACATACGCTAAAATTAGAATGATATCAAGACCATTAGCATCACCCCTGCCCAAGCATGACATGCAAACTGTATTGTATGAGAAAGCCAAAATATAAAAGAGTAAAATAAAAGGTAATAGGAATTAAGGAGTAGATCTTTAGCAAAAGGGAAGGGAAAGAGGTAAGAGGGAGACGAAGGGAAGGGGAATAAAAATGAATTAAGCTGTTATATGCGTGTACCAACTCCCCATGAGAAACACTATGTATTGCTAACATGTACCAGTAAAAACAAAAATTAAAGTGAGCACTGTGAAGCACGCCTATAATCCCAGCACTCAGAAGGCTGAGGCAGGAAGATCACTGCAATTTCAAGGCTAGGCTGGACTACATAGTAAGTTTGAGGTCAGTCTGAACTACACAGCTAGACTCAATCTCAAAAAACCAAAATAAATAAATAAAAATCTAAAAATACATAAAAATTAAGAGGACTGAGATGCAGCTCAGGGTAAAGGCCCTATATTCAATCCCTCATTACAAATTCAATCCAAACTGAACCAAACCAAAAATACTGTCTCTATTTAGGCTTGAATTATTATGGCATATAATAGTTAAAAAGTGATGACAACACTGAAAGCCAATTACGGCCTGTTATTCTTTACCTGCAGGCAATGAGCCAAGTTACAATAAGCATCAGGAAAATCAGGCTTAAGTTTCAGAGCCGTGCGGTAAGAAGCTATTGCTTCTGGAATATTCCCTGAATCCTGGAAATAAATACAGTGGGGTGGTAAGAGGTTTTCTAAAATTAAATATCCCATCCTAAGATGGCACACGTCATAGTAAACAGCAGTACCTTGTGAATGGAGGCCAGATTGCTGTGGGCATCTGCAAATGCTGGGTTAATCTGGATGGCACGAGTATAACACTGCAAGGCTCCCTGAACATCCTGCATCTCCTTCAGAGTGTTTCCCATGTTAGAATAGGCATCGGCAAAGGTAGGACTGATTCTAAAGGAAAGGACACAAGTTTTATTTATCTTACACAAAACTCTTTACCTTTCAATTTGTTCTGTTCTTAGTAAAAGCCATTTTGCCTTAAAATTAAAACACAATTAAAAAGAAAAATAAGGCTGTGAATTTCTTACCGAATAGCTTCCTTATAATGCATTAAAGCTTCCTGCAGTTTACCCTGCTGTTGTAATACACTTGCTAAATTGGAATGTGCAGCAGCAAACTCTGGGAAGACCTATAAAGAGTCAAGATCATAACTGAAGTTAAAAAACATCTGCCAAAACAATAGCGCTAACTTCCTATAATCTTAAGATCTTTGCTCAAATATCCCTAAATGCCTCTCTATCTTTTCTAAGTCTACTTATTCAAGGCCTAGTAGCTCAAATTCCACCTCTTTTAATCTGTTTTATAGCTCTCTGTTTCAAACATGAGGCAAATTTCTTTTCTTAGTTTACACTGACCACCCCAGCACCACTGAAATCACTTTCTTCTAAATTCCCACTACACCTACTAACCATTATACAGTCATGAGACATTAAAACTACTGTATATACTCTCTGGTAAATTCACTTCCAAAACACTGTCTCTATTTAGGCTTGGATTACTATGGCATGTAACAGTTAAAAAGTGATTACAACACTGAAAGCCAATTACTGGACTGTTATTCTTCACCTGCAGGCAATGAGCCAAGTTACAATAAGTATCAATAAGCAATAGTAGCTTACTATTTGGTTTTTCTGAACAGATCTTATCTATCAATAAAATAATTAACTCTAAATTCATGGATTTTCTTCAGTCACACAGGACCTCACATGTGTTTCAGGTGCTCAATTATGGGTTCACTGAACAATCTTCTTTTAAATGATTCACATACTATCTTTTACAAAAGACGTGGATGGCACAGCAAACTTAAATGCTTTCTCTCTATTGTTGCATAGGCTAAATACCCAGTCATACTACCCTCAACATACTTCTAATGCTTTACGATACAAACGAACTGCCTCTTCAATATTTCCCTGTTCTCGTTTGATATTGGCTAGATTATTGAGAGAGTCAGCATGGGTGGGACACAAACGGAGAGCTGTATTGTAACAATCTTCTGCTTCAGCAACCTAGAAAACAAAACAAACTCTTCAAAAACTATACAAATGAATCACAGGGCTATTACTGATATTCTCACAATTTTCATAATTGTTTAGGTAGACCTAACGACTGGCAGTACTCCAGAAAGTAGATACAGTGGACCCTCAAGTTACAACCAGCCTCACATAACACACAACTTGGTTACAACCAGAATTTTATGTTTAACTTACAAACAAACTTTGAATTACAACACGAATGCCACTCATGTGTGCGGCTGTAAACAAAGACTCATGATGCCAGAAAACCGTACGTAAGCATCAGTCTGAGCCCAGATGTGAGTGTTTGCAGATGCGATTTCAGTCAGTGGTTTATATAATCGCTATGATTACTGTTATCAAATTGACATCAAAAAAGCTAGAAAAGAAGATAAGGAAGGAAGGCAATCATGTGGAGCTCTAGTGAAAAAGCCTGAGTAATGAGAGTATTTTTTCTTGAGTGGATCAGGGAGGCTTTCTGTCCTACTAAAAGAAATATAAAGACGACAAAATAATCACAAGAAGGAAACTGTAGAGAAAGACGAGAGTAGCATTTGTGTGACCACAGTCTCACTAATATGCACAGCATTTCAAAATTCACTATCTCGACAATCTTATAGAGAAAACAATTGTATAAGGAAGCTAGTGTTGCTGAACGTGTTACTCAAATTAGTAAGTCAAAATCAACAGTGTTAGATGACGTAGAAAGGCTATTATTAGTGTAGATAAACAAAAAGGCAGATGGCAGGTAATAGCCTGAGTCTATAATTTGTGAAAAAGCTAGGGCAGTAAATGCAGATCTTGTAAAGGATAATCCGTCAACGAGTGACAATGGTGAAACATTTTGTGCCAGTAAGGGGTGGTTTCACAATTTTAAAACAAGAACTGGGGTTACTAGGCATGGTGAAGCAAGCAGCCAGTGCTGACAAAAGGGCCGTGAAAATTACATCCACCACTTCCAAACAGTGACACAAAGAAATGGCTTTTGCTCTCATCAAGTTTTCAACTATGATGAGACTGGCCTTTTCTGGAAGAAAATGCCCAGAAGAATATACATTACCCAGGAAGAAAAGAAAATGCCAGGTCACAAGCCTATGAAGGATAGGCTAACCTTACTGCTATGTGCCAATGCAAGTGGTGACCTCAAGATAAAGCCTCTCTTGGTTTATCACCGAGACCCTAGAGAATTCAGAAAACAAAGCCATGAAGAACAGGCTAGGGGTCATGTGGAGATCTAGTGAAACAGCCTGGGTAATGAGAGTATTTTTTCTTGAGTGGATCAGGGAGGCTTTCTGACCTACTAAAAGAAAACAAAGACGATAAAGGTTTACCACTCAAGGCCCTCTTCATCATGGACAATGCTCCTGCTCACCCACGAGATTTAGAAGAATTGGCTCAGGAATTCCCATGGCTCTCAGTCAAGTTCCTCCCACCTAATACAACTCCTCTACTGCAGCCTATGGACCAGCAGGTTACAGCTAACTTTAAGAAGCTACACACACACACACACACACACACACACACATACATACACAGAGAGAGAGAGAGCTATACACCAAGAAACTGTTCCTGAAGTGCTTCCAAATGGTCTCAGATACAGACTTAACCCTTAAAGAGTTCTGGAAGAAACATTAAAACATCCTTTCCTGTGTGGGGTCAATTGAGAAATTCTGGGCCAATGTCTCTTTAAGGACACTGAGACCTGCCTGGAAGAAAGTGTGGCCTAAAATTATACAGGACAGGGACTGTGAAGGCTGTGTAGAAGACCCTGCTCCTTCAATTGACCCTGTGGTTGATGACACTGTCACTAGAGCAGAGTCCAGAGGCTTGCTGGTAGACAGTGGTGATGTTGAAGAACTGGTGGAGGAACACTCAGAGGAATTGTCTACAGAGCAACTTTAGCAACGTCTGGCTGAGCAACAGAGAATGGCAGCTGAGGAGCTTTCTGGGTGGGAGTATCAATAATCAGTGCAGTAAAGTTCTTCTTCCGAAATAAAGGAAATCCTGAAAAACGGACAGAGCTACAAACATTTGTAGAGAAGACTCACCCAGACAGAGAAAAAGCCAATCATTGCATTCACTTGCTTCATGTCAATGTCGTATCATACTACAGAACAGTGTTACAGCAAAGACAGAAACAGCTCTGGATCAGTTTTTAGTTTTAAAAAGGTTGAGACCTGGTGAGCCAGAAGCAGGTCGTAGGGGGCTACAGACTCTCCCAAGGAGAGAAAGGACGCCAGAGAGCCAGATTCCTGGTGTTCCTATGGAAGGAGACTCTCCTTCCAAACAATAACCACCTTCCATTTCATCCTCCCTTCCTGCAAGCCAAAGATGTCAACTTGAATGGTGAGTACAGCATGAAACTGTTTCCGGTAAACTAGGTACATTTTATAATTTTTTGTGAATACACTAGAAAATTATTGATGTTTGTGGTAAATTGTACATATTATACAACCTTTTATTATGAAATTGTTAGTTAAAGGGTGCTTTGGGAGGTTTGGAACTCATTACAGGTATTTCCATTATTTCCTATGAAAAAATAGTCTTGACTTACAACCAGCCCTCATAAATGAATTGAGTTGTTAAGTTAAGGGTCCATTGTATTTTCTAGTATTCCTCCCATTAACCTAAACTCCAAAAGAAACCAATAAAACAATCTCAATACTTAATAACAATATGTGTGAAAAAGACTTCCTTAATTCTTCCAGAAAAACAAAGACTAATTAAAAATCCTTACACTGCCTTTCTCTTTGAGAGCATTGGCTAGGTTGCAGTAAGCATCAGGGAAATGAGGTTGAAGTTCAATAGCTCGCCTGTAGGTATCTATTGCCAGATCTATCAGGCCTTGCTCATAGTATACACAAGCCAGGTTGCCGTGTACCACTGCATGATTTGGACTCAAGCTTAGGGCACGAAGGTAAGCTGCCACAGCTCTGTAAATAAAAAACACATACAAAAATAAATGCAGCTAAGTATCACTGGATGCTTTGTTATAATTAATTCATGCTATGCTATACAAAAATACTGTAATTATAACTATAATTAATTCATGCTATAATAGGCTTAAAAATTACACCCTTATAAAATTTATTTTTACCCTGAGAAACTAGGCTCTCTTTTGACAACAAAAACAAGTTGGAAAATCCAAATTTAACAACTTTAAGAATCAGATCAAAGGAATAATTTAGTCTAAGAGAGAAACATTTCAACAGTTTTACAAGTACAGGAAATTTCAACTAAATTCCCAGTGAAGAGGATAAAGGCTTGCAGGAAAGGTAACAAGGAAAAATCAGGTAACAGTACCTATAAAGTAAAGTAGCAAACATACTAGAAAATGAAAATGTATTTCAATGGGCCACTGTCATTATTTCTCAATCCAAACTCTCAATATAATAAAGACCCAAGAAAATTTAATAGAACATTCTCTCACCTGTCAAAAATGCGTGCCTCTTTCAAGACATTTCCTAAATTGATATATGCATCCAGAAAATTTGGGTCAAGGGTGACGGCCTGAAAATTATATGAGTTATTTAAAACAAGTTAGGCTTTTGTCATAGAGTAACTTCCCATTTACATTTTTTTTTTTTTTTGCGGCACCGGGGATTGAACTCACAACCTCGCGCCTGCCTGACAGGCACGTAAGCCGCTGAGCCAAACTCCCGGCCCTGGTTTTTTTGAGGCAGGGTCGTACTGTGTAGCTCAGGCCAGTCTTGCACTCGCGTTGTAGTCCAAGCTGGCCTCGAACTCACAACGCTCCTCCTACCTCAGCCTCCCGAGTGCTGGGATTAAAGGCGTGCGCCACCACGCCCAGCTACAATTTTTAATTTTTAAATTATTTTAGATCTCTACTTTTTCTAGGATAATTAAAATCTCGTTTTATTTTTAAAACCTGATTATTAGCTTCCTCTCACCATTTACATTTTTTTTTTTTTTTTGTCGACACCGGGGATCAAACTCACAACCTCGCGCCTGGCTAAGCAGGTACTTAAGCCACTGAACCAAACTCGTAGCCCTGTCTCTCACTATTCACAAATACCAGTGTCATCAAAATAACTTCTAAGGCTGAAAGTATAGCTCACTAGGGTACTTGCCTAGCATGCACAAGGATCCAAGTTCCATCCCCTATACCATAAAAAATAATAAAAAACTTCTCATGTCACATGTTCTGTCGTGAGCAAAATGGGTCCTGAAGAGAAAACTGGATCTTCCAATTTTACTGAGCTGAACACTTTCTATGACTGGCTCTATGTTATTCGCAATTAGTCTAACTTTTGTTTAAAAAAAAAAAAAAAAAAAAAAAAAAAAAAAAAAAAAAAAAAAAAAAAAAAAAAAAAAAAACAGTTGCAGGCAGGGTGTAGTGGCACACATCTGTAACCCCTCAGTACTCAGGAGACTGAGGCAAGGAGGAATACCATGAATTCAAGGCCAGCATGGGCCACACAGTGAGTTCAAGGACAGCCTGGACTACATAGTGAGACCCTTTTAATACATACATACATACATACTACAGAAACAAGTATCAAACTCTTAATGAAAAGGAAATACATACAACTAGATATCCATCAAAACCTTAGTAAGATGTATGTAATTAGAGGTATATATTCAGATTGCATCAAGGAAATACTAAATGATGTCTCCAAATAGTTCTGAAACTGTCCCAAAATACAGCTGAGTATACCTAGAACAGTGATTCTCAGGCTGGCACTATATTAAGAATTTATCTCCTAAAAAGACTCCTGGGCACCATCACTGGCTGGTTAAATCAGACACTGAAAATGGGGTCAGGCTGGGCATTGTGGCACAAGCTTGTAATTCTAGCACTCGGGAGGCTGAGACAGGAGGACCACTGGGAGTTCGAGGCCAGCCTGGGCTACAAGGTGAGTGCAAGGCCAGCCTGAAATGCCTAGCGAAATCCTGTCTGAAAAAGACAGGAAAAAAAAAGTTTATGAAAATAGGGTTAGAACATCACTATCTAGTACAAGTTCCTCATGTGCAATGAAGGTAGAGAGTCATTGATCAAGAAAGGTATCCCAGGAGCTAAAGTACAGCTCAGTGATAGAGTGCTCACTCGCCTAGTTCCATCCCCAGCACCAAGAAAGAAAGAGATCCTTAGAGTGTGGTAAATGTAAACTTTAACCAAAACACTGCAAGGATAAAGGTAATGGATAATTGTAACTATATTAAAGATTCCTAAAGAATGCTTCCTCTTCACTTGGCAACTCTAAAAAGTATGATGCACTCAATTTTAATTGTCTACAGTGATAGATAACTACTGTAAAAATCTTTCTAATATTTTATTATGGAAATTTTCAAACACAACACAAAAGCAACAGAATGCAACAAAACCTCAGGTTTGTTACCTACCTTCATCAACTGATAAACCAAATTTAATTTTATTTAATCTATATGTATTTTTTTCTTGTGGCACCAGGGATCGAACTCACAACTTGCACCTGCCAGGCAGGCGCTTAAGCCACTGAGCCAAACTCCCGGCCCTAGTGTTTTTTGAGACAGGGTCGCACTACGTAGTTCAGGCTGGCCTTGCGCTCACGTAGCCTAAGCCGGCCTCGAACTCACAACGCTCCTCCTACCTCAGCCTCCTGAGTGCTGGGATTAAAGGCGTGCGCTACCACGCCTGGCTTTAATCTATATTCTAATCTTCTCCTTCACTTTCCAGATTATTTTGTAGCGAAACCCTGACACCTCATTCCATTTGACAATATTTCAGTATATATCCCAGGAATGAGACAAAAATGCCTTCTCCCTCCAATGTAACCACAACACCATTACCATGCCCTTAAAAAATGACAGCTATTTCTGAACATCAAATATTCCTTCACTGGTATTTCTTTTGCTTTTTTTTTTTTTTTTTTTTTGCAGCACCGGGGATTGAACTCACAGCCTCACGCCTGTCAGACATGCACTTAAGTCACTGAGCCAAACTCCCAGCCCTAGTTTTTTGAGGCAGGGTCGCACTATGTAGCTCAGGCTGGCCTTGCGCTCACGTTGTAGCCCAGGCCAGCCTCGAACTCACAACGCTCCACCTACCTCAGCCTCCCGAGTGCTGGGATTAAAGGCGTGCGCCACCACGCCCGGCCTTCACTGGTATTTCTGATCAACTGAGTTAGGATCCAAATAAGATCCGTAAAATTTGTGAATGTGTTTTTCTGAGTTTCTTTCAAACCTTGAAAATTATTTCTTTTCCAATCCATTTTATTCAAGGATAAAAAGAAACAAAAACAAGAAGAAAAAAAAATTACAACAAAATTTCAAAGCACATCAATGGGGCAACAATGGTACACACATTGCACATTGTCATCCCCAAATCATTTACCCAGAGAACAAGACATCTGCATTCAATTGTCCGAACAATACCATCACAAAACTTTCTCTTCAGCAAACTCAGATAAATCAGTATTATAACTATCTTGACTATTTTTATATACATATACATATCAAACCTTAAAAATTAATTTAAGCCTCCATTTTTATTCCTGCAATTTGTTCAAGAAACCAGATCACTGTCCTATATAGTTCATATTGTAATCTGGATTTTGCTGATTGCATCCCCATGGTCTCTTTGCCCTGTCCCTTGTATTTCCTATAAACTAGAAACTTAAGTCAGATTTGGGTTCTTATGTTTTGCAGTGCTAGAGATGGAACCCAGGGCCTAGCTAGTCCAGCACTCTACTTAGCTATATCCCCAGATTTCCTGTTTCTTTGTACGACTACTTTACTGATGAAATTTAGTTCTATCACAAAATACATGTCTGACTACATCTCTTTTTTGCACATGCTACATGCCTCAATCTACTAATGGTGACCATTCTATCATTCCTTTATTAGCTAAATTTTTAAATATATGTATTTTTAAATAGTGTCTCACTAGGTAGTTCAGACTAGCCTTGAACTCACTATGTAGCCCAGGCTGGCCTTGAACTTGTGACGATCCTCCTGCCTCAGCCCAGAGTGCTGAGATTACAGGTGTGAGCCACTACACCCAACAAAGAAAAGAAATTCCCATGAACTATTGGGTGGCCCTGAGCTCTAGTTTATACAGAAGAGGCAGGACAAGTGTTTATCCTTTTAAAACTTTTAAACCTTTAATTGATAAATAGTTAAGGCAATGGGTAAATGTAAATATACCCATTTCTTTCTTTTTTTTAAACAGGCACTCACTTTGCATTCCAGGTTAGTCTTACAGGTGAAGCTGGCCCTGAATTCCTCCTGCCTCAGCCTCCTGAGCACTGGTATTACAGGCAGATGTCATCACACCTGGCTACTCACTACCTTTATGGGCATATTTATGGGGTACAATGATATTCTGATCTACATATATATTGTAGAAAGACTCAACCAAGCAGATTAATATGTCCATCAACTAACCATCTCATTTTTTTAAATCACTTCATTTTTAAAGTAGGAATACTTAAAATTTTACTTTAGGTTTTTCTTCTATTTTGAAATGGGCTCTTATTAAGCTGAGACTAGCCTCAGACAAATGTCTCAGCCTCCTGAGTACTGGGACTACAGGTATATGCTATAGCCAGCTTCTTATAGCAATTTTTATAAATATTTATTTATAAACCGGGCGTGGTGGCGCACACCTTTAATCCCAACACTCGGGAGACTGAGGCAGGAGGAGCGTTGTGAGTTCAAGGCGGGCTTGGGCTACAACTCGAGCGTAAAGCCAGCCTGAACTACACAGTGCGACCCTGCCTCAAAAACCTAGGGCTTGTAGCCGGGCGTGGTGGCGCACGCCTTTAATCCCAGCACTCGGGAGGCTGAGGTAGGCGGAGCGTTGTGAGTTCGAGGCTGGCTTGGGCTACAACACGAGCACAAGGCCGGCCTGAGCTACATAGTGCGACCCTGCCTCAAAAAAACCAGGGCCAGGAGTTTGGCTCAGTTCCTTAAGCGCCTGTCCTGGCAGGCGCGAGGTTATGAGTTCAATCCCTGGTGCCGCAAAAAAAAAAAAAAAAACCTAGGGCTGGTAGTTTGGCTCAGTGGCTTAAGCACCTGCCTGGCAGGTGCAAGGTTGTGAGTTCGCTCTCTGGTGCCACAAAAAAATTTTTTTTATTTATGCGTTATTTATCTATTTACTTGCACTGCTTTGCCACTGGTTTTATTGAGATGGGGGTCTCACTAGGTAGTCCAGGCTGGCCTCAAACTCTGTGATCCTCCTGCCTCAACTTCCAGTGTTGGAATTATAGGCGTGTACTGCTGCTGCTGCTACCACTACCACCACCACCACCACCACCACCACCACCACCGGGCCCCAGGACATTTTTATTCTTTTGAGATAGGGTTTTGTGATCCTCCTGTCTCAGGTTTCCAAGCAGCTGGAATTACAGGCATGTTCTGTAAAGAAGCTTGAAGCAACCTTGAAATATACATATTATTAACTGTGGTTATCATGCAGTGCAATAGGTCAGTACGATTTATTCCTTTAGTTTAAGTGAAACTTTGAAACATCTGATGAACATTTTCCTTTCCTCATACTCCTCTACCAGTCTGTTTCTACCTTTCTGTTTCTATTATATGAACTTTTCTAGATTCCAAATGTTAAGTATGATCATATAGTATTATGTGCTTGGCATATTTCATATAGCATAAAGTACAAGCAACAAAAAGGCAAAAATAAACCAGGTGTAGTGGTGCATGTTTGTAATCCCAGCACTCTGGGAGGCTGAGGCAGAAGGATCACTGAGTTCAAATCCAGCCTAGGCAATGTAGCAAGACTGCCTCAAAATAAAAAATATAAAATGGACTGGGAACACAGTTCAGTGCGAAGCCCTTAGGTTCAATCCCTAGTATCACTTAAAAAAAAAGACTAGTCACATAAAAAAGTGAAAACATCTCTAATAAGGAAATTCAAACTACAATGAGGTATCACTTCATACCTGTTCAAATGGCAAATACCAAAATGATATACACTCTGTGGGACCATACATTAGTAAAGTCTTTTTGGACAGTAGTACAAAGGTTCCCCCCAAAATGTACCTCCTCTTTTTAGCCAGTTTTCAAATTGAGTTGCTCCCAGGCTGGGGATGTAGATCAGTGGTGGAGCACTTACCTGGGATGTAAAAGGCCCTAGGTTCAATCCCCAGCACCACCAAAAAATAAAAAATAAATCACTTTTAAGTACTAAAGTACATTCTCAAGGCCAAAATGGAAATGGCCACATCATATACCACCCAGCAAACACTGCAATACTATCAGAAAGACAAAGATGCTATGTGGTTAATTAAGTGTATGTCTATTATTTAGTTGTAGTAAGAACATTCTGCGCACATAAGCACTTCGTAAATACCAATTATTAATTTAGTGACTAACCTTTTCAAAGTGATGAATTGCAAGCCAAATCTCCCCTTGTGCATTGAAAACACAGCCGAGATTACTCCAAGCTACAGCAAAGTTCGGTTGCGTCTCAATTGCTTTCAAATAACATGCCTTAGGAGGGGTTAATGAAAGAAGATGGGAGGGGAAGGAGGTAAAGGGAAAGGGGAAATTTTGTAAAGGGGGGAAAAAAAAAGATTGGGGGAGGGGGAAGAAGGTGATATCATTATTCCTTCTCTGACCAGCCAAAAGTGACCCTGCAGCATAGGCTCGCTTGCGCCAAAACTAATGCGCTGCCACAGCTGGCTGCTCCTGCGCCTGCGCCACCAGAACCCAAGTGCAAACCACCATGTTCAGTTCTGCCAACCAATGACCAATCCTTACACTGGGACTTATCCAGGAGACCAGTTACTATAAGACTCTAATGCTGGACTTCTCTCACCCACATAGCTAAACTCTGGTTATGTTTTCAAGAGGTATCTGGAGGGCACCACTTAAGGCCAAGTATTCCAAAGTATCCTACTGCTTGCCAAAGTGTGTTCTATGAAGTGTTGAGAGCCATCACTAGAAAAAAAAGAATTTCATGATCAAATAACTAGAAAAACAGGGGTTCCCTAAGCCTTTAGCAGTATTAAAAGGCTCCCTGAACTTAACTGACCATGGAACTCTCCTCTCATTCAGTGTTCTATTAGAATTCTATGAAACACATTTTGGGAAATGCTGTCCTAGACAATAAAATTCTTCACTAACACTATGCTACTGAGTCAGGAAAAAAAATGTTCTTCTGTCAGTCAGACATCATGAAGCCACGCTTTAAGTTACAAACCCACACTGCTCCTATCTTCTAAGAACTAAAGCTAAAACCTCACATGAAAGGACTGCACCTAGGTTGAGGTCCCTGTAATGCGAGCGCAAACATCGCACGCGCCACCTAACAGCATCGCACTGCGCAATCGCTGCGAACTGCTGCGCTACATAGAACACCCCTAGACGCAGCAAACGGCCGACCAGATCCATTAATCTACTAGACAGGCCCATAGAGAATATCTGCTTAATGAGATTAGTTGGACTCGAGGTATGTTAAAACCCAATTTTATCCAAAAAGGCTACACAATAGGACTGAGGGAGCCAGTCAATCAGATTACTCATCTAGTCAACCGTTCACAGGGGCTCATTCGCACGCAATGCGCATTAACGCTGCGCAGCCTTTGCGCTACTGCAGGGTCACAGCGCATCATCAGAAGAGCAGAATGCTGCAATCCAAACAAAGAAGAAAAAAGGAAAAAATGAACAACAAGAAGAGTTAGAAGCTTTTACTAGTAAATTATCTCTAATAATTTTAATAATTAACTTTTACTTATTTTTGACAGAATTGTGGCTATAGTATAAAACATTCTCTTACATAACTTGCTTGTAAATAAAATTATTTTAAGCTGTTTCTGAAGCCACAAGACAGAAGATTCAGGCATGGAGGCAAATTGTTTTGCTGTGGCAGTTACAAACCCGTTACCATATTTCTCATCATGTGACTTTTCGGTGCGTTCCTTGCTGGAAGAGGAGGAGGAGGTTGTGTGTCTGCCCTAGATCCAGGCCTCGAGCTCCCTTCAGCGAGGCACCTTACGCATGGAATAGGAGGTTTCACCCACCTGAAACCTTCTAAATACAATATCAATGGTGAAAAACCAAAAACAAGAGAGAAATAAAAAGATCATTAGTAAAAGTTCAACAAAGCAATTGAAATTCTTTGGATGTCTATTACATATGGGAATGAGGACAGTCTCAAGTCTGTAACATGGGAAACATGCACAAGGGAGAGGGTTAATCAGGGCTATTGCATACAGCAGGGATTTTTGCTGGAAGAAAGGCTCTTCAATTTCTATAAAGACAACTTAATTTTGCTTCCATCTACTAGGAATATGCTGGCTTGAATTTTCAAATGCACTGATGACAAAAGAAATACATTGCATTTCACTCAAGAATATTTTCTTGTTTACTAAGTTCTCACAAAAACCAGAGTAACATTTTTCAAACTAGGTGTCTCCAGAGCTCTGAAATAAAGAAGTCAGCAACCTAAGGCAGGCGCAATGTCTCAGCCTAAACCGATCTCTAAAGCTGCGGTGAAGTGCAATTCATGTTAGCTGTCCGCTTGGTGGAGTGACAATTAATAGGAGTTTATCAAGTATTTGTTCTATAAATTACCAATTAGATTTATCAGCTAAGATTTAAATCAATTACAATTCATTAGCTGGAAACCTACATAAGGTTAATCCAAAGTATAAGCAGAATTTACGAGTGATGCACTTAAAACTAGTGCCTTTTAACATTAGATGGTGCTGAAAAGCTTTCTCCCTCCCTGAATGAAACAAACAGACAGCTACGCTGCGCATACACTCCACGCATTAGCATGCGCGTGGGGCTCAGAGCAACAGGTGGGAGTTTCAGAAGCATTCTGGTTTCTCCCCACTCCTCACCCCTGCAGCGCGGTTGCGTAAGGTGGCTTGTAACAAGACAATCGCATTTATAAATTTATTTGTAAATGATACCAAAAGCTTTAATTAACCCAATCTGGTGTTCAAATTATTTATTTGGAAACACAGAATGCTAAAAGCCACCTTTCCACTTTGGCAAGTTTTCTTTCGATCAGTCCATTTCCCAAACAAACCAGCTTTGTCCTTCTGACTTTTTTTTAAGGAAGTGGGGTGGGGAGGAATAAAAGAAGGAAGTGAGGAAGAAAAGAAGGTACACAACTAGGACTGGAAAAGAGGAAAAGGAACTTGGGAAGGGAGTGAGGACAAAGGGCAGGATGTTCCAATTATTAACTTGCAATCATTTTAATAGCCTTTCTTCCACTGTAAAAAGGGTGAGGAAGATGAAGGGAGGAAGGTTAAATAAGACTTTTAAATGCCAATATTACAGGGTAACATTTGGATGAAATTCTTCTCCACTTACAAGCCACAAAGGACTTAGAAGAGCAGCATTATCAATGGCACCTGCATCTTGAGCCAAAACAGAGATGCTCTGCTTATCACCAGCAGGCAAGCCTCAGATTTGAAGGAATGTTATTTATTCCCACATAAGATCATGAGGGAGCCCGCTGTTATAAAGATGATCTAGCTCAGCAGAAAGGCTCCACAATGTTCAGGATCTTGCTTTTACCCCCAGATTTAGAACATATATGCCAAAGCCTAGCCCTGCTCTAGTCTGAGGCAAGTTAGGCCAAAAGTTTCCTCAGTTTCATAGGACTGTTTTGTGAAGATACCTCAATGAAGAGCTGAAGACTTGGCAAAAAATACAAGTTTTCATAACACTGATGTTTGAATGTGTTCTATCAAACACCTACCTTGGCTTCTTCCAAGCGACCCAGGGCTTTGAGCAGGTTCCCCAGGTCACTGCGAACACAGTACAAATCCTAGAAAGCCAAAAATACTATCATTATACTCTGCTTTGTTGATCAAAAATATCTTGAAATCACTTCTGTGCATCTAGCACCTGTCACTTTATGTCAACCAAAGATTCTGCTTAACAAACTTAAGTGCATGACCACCCCCCTCATCTTTAATTCCAAATCCCAGAAGTTCTAAAACCTCACTTGGTTAAACCTGACCTGAACTGATGGGACACCATTTATAAAATTCATTTCTTTTGCTTAGAATAAACACTCATTTCTTTTGCTGCGAAAATATAAATGTGGTTTACTCTAACACGCTGCTCCAGACCCAGCTAGGTCTAATATACAGTATTATTTTCTACAACCCTGAAAATTCTGAATTTTGAAATGCATTTGGCCCCATCAGCTTCAGAGAAATGACTGTGGGACCTTACAAGAGCTTCTCTGCTCTCTAAATGTCGGTTGTTTAAAAAAAATGATTGAATATTTATTCGAGCTGTTTTATTCAAGGTTATGATGAATCACTTCTGCATCAAGGACCAAAAATTTTCCATAGCGGGCAAAACAATACTGCACTTAGCAAGCTATTACCTATCAACAAACCTAACCTTTGGCTCGTAAGCATTTAGAAACCTTGACTTCATTTCACTCTTAGGCAGAAAGATTACCATCCAACCACAGTCTCAATCCTGACACCTGCCACTAGATTACTCATTAGTATTAAGTGCTATCAGAGTCGAGTGGGTGAATAATGAAAAGCAGTTGACTCTGCTTTTTATTAGCAGCTCAATTGTGTTGCTAGTCATCTGACTCACCAGTCCGTTCATCAGTATGAGACACTCATCACAACTGTGAGTTTGAATTTTTATTTGCTTTAGCTTGCTTTTGTCAGTAGAATCTATCAGTCAACAAGCAGAGATAATGGCAATATAAAGTATACCTATGATTCCAAACTTAAAGAGCCTTAAATTAAGTCCTACAAAGTACAATTCTGTTAACTGTGCCAAAGAATCTTCATATATATTATTCTCTTTACAACAGTGTTACAGTCTCTAGAATCAGTTGATTAATACTACTGATAAACAGCTTTTGTAATTGTGAATTCATTATCCAATAAGTCTGCCAATAAAGTATAGGAAGCTACAAAGCACTCGCAGCTGAGTGTGGCGGCGCAGCACTCTGTAAACCCAGGGCTCTGAGAAGCTTCAGCAGGAGGATTACAAACTCAAGCCAGCCTGGGCAATTTAGCAAGACCCTGCTGAGACGTAGCTCACTCAGTGTGAAGGCCCTGGTTAAATCCCCAGTATGAAGATAGAGAAAGATCACTCATGCACTCATGCATGGTTGGCTACAGTGGGTCAGCTCCACAATTTACCCGACTTAGTACTATATCTCAAGCAAATGACTTATTTCCCATGACCTAAGGCACAGGCCAATATTAATCTTCAAAATACCACAGATATAATTAATCTTATTACAGATTTAATAGTCCTCTAATTAATCTACGCACTTTTGAACCTTATATACACTCTTGCTATCTACTTTGAATTCTCTACCTTGCTATCTATATTGTGTAGTGTTACACCTCATCCCCAAATTGTAATGGTAAATTACTCTTCTGCATTGGTAGATTTTGACTAATCCAATCTGTTCATGAAAGCTCCTTCTAATTGTAAATTGTGGTTATACAGCTTTGGATTTAACTTTTGGACTTTTAGGGGCCATAATAAGCAGAAGTCTAGCAGTAACGGTGATTACAACGGCTATACATTTTAGCCAACTGTTGTATAATTTTATCCTCTAGTTTCTATAAACTTTTGGATGGGTACCTTCCAAGTCCTGACAACATATCTATATTTAGTTGTATCATCTTGATCCATTACAGCATGCTAAATCAAGTTAACACAATGTCCATAAAAAACAAAGAGTATCTTTGCCAGGTGTAGTATAACACTTGTAATCCCAGCACTCTGGGATCTGAGGCAGGAGGACTGGAAGTTCAAGGCATCTCAGCAATTTAGACCTAATCTCGAAATCAAAATCTGAAATAATTATAAAGGGCTGGGGGCGTAGCTCAGCATAAAGGCCAGGGCTCAGCCAGGCATGGTGGCGCACGCCTTTAATCCCAGCACTCGGGAGGCTGAGGTATGTGGAGCGTTGTGAGTTCGAGGCCAGCTTGGGCTACAACGCGAGTGCAAGACCGGCCTGAGCTACACAGTGCGACCTTGCCTCAAAAAACTAGGGCCGGGAGTTTGGCTCAGTGACTTAAGCACCTGCCCTGGCAGGTGAGAGGTTGTGAGTTCAATCCCAGGTGCCACAACAACAACAACAACAACAAAAAAAGGCCAGGGCTCAATTCCCAGTACTGCCAAGGGAAAAAAAAAAAAGAGAAAAGTATCTTCAAGATTACCATAAGAAAATCAAGAAGGCAGTATCAGAAAAAGGTAAAGCATGTCATTAAATAGTGCAATCCAATTTTCTCACCTGGAAATTGAGACACACACACATGCATGCACACACCCCTAATTTCTAAAAACCCCAAAGATACTACCGTTCTCCCCAAAAGTTCAAAACCTAAGGTCTCAAATTCTGCTTCATCTGTCTAATCAAACACAATCACATTCCTAAAACTTGGCCTATTTCATCTACCTCAGGTTTCATGCAAACTTTTATTCAATTCAATAAGCTTAAAACTCTAAGGAAAAGAAATTAATTGAATTCTTATCAAGGGGCATGCAATCTAATCAGAAAGACAAGGCACACACAAACTACTCACACAGTTGTAAAGAATTCTGAGAGGACAACCCACTCAGGACCCCTTCTGTCTCTCTCAGACAGAAGTTTTCTTTCTCTCAATAAATATATTCTGCTCTTAGCCAGGCGTGGTGGCGCACGCCTTTAATCCCAGCACTCGGGAGGCTGAGGTCGGAGGAGCGTTGTGAGTTCAAGGCCGGCTTGGGTTACAACGTGAGCACAAGGCCGGCCTGAGCTACATAGTGCGACCCTGCCTCAAGAAACCAGGGCCGGGAGTTTGGCTCAGCGGCTTACGCGCCTGTCAGGCAGGCGCAAGGTTGTGAGTTCAATCCCCAGTGCCGCAAAAAAAAAAAAAAAAAAAAAAAAAAATATATATATATATATATATATATATGTATATATATTCTGCTCTTAACCTCCATTGTTCCTAAAATTCATTCTTTGATTTTAGAGAATATGAACTCGTACCGGACATCTAGTAGGTTGGTAGGTTGAGAATTTCTTTCCTCTGTATCATGAGGGGTAGGAGATACAAAAGGACAGCTAACACTGAGCTTTTTGCCACTGTGTCTTCTTTTGCATGGTGGTCCATGCCCACTGCAGAGTGTCCTTGTTTTCCTACTTTTACTTGGCCTAAACTTGCTCTGAAGCATCTGTTTCTTTTACCATCTTTAATAAATGTATGACTTTACTATTTATAAAAAATCTCAGAGAAATAAATGAGCTCAAAGGATAAATTTAAGCAGGGACACAAGAATGAACAGGGGTTTAACAAAGGGAAAGACACTGTAAACAAGGGAAAACAGTCTGAATATAGGCAAGGAATTAGAATTAAGATCTTCCTGTGTATCCCTCTGAACATAGCAATTGCTTCCTGACTTTCCTCCAAGAGGCCCAACCCTTGCCCCGTCAAATGTCTCTATATATACATGCACATGAAGTAAAATCAGGTTGATAAAAACCTACAGTAGTTCTCAACTGCCTCTCAAATTAAATTAAAACTTCTCAGCCTCTCTATTCTTTTGAAATCTTCCAATTGACTCTGCTCTACTACACTCACTTCTTGTTACTACTTGACTCACCACTTCAGCCAAGGAAGTCTACTTGCTATTTACCTTCCTACAGAATGCTTAGGTTATAAGCACCCACTTGAGGACATCTTCTGATTAATACTCTCCAACAATAATCATCCAAAGAGCTTACATCTTCTTTTCCTTTATGGGTCAGGACTATGTCAGGACTGCAACTTTTTTCCCCTATAATACATCTCCCCAATTTCTAGCCAAGCATTTGTACACAATAAGCACTCAAAATATCTAAATGGCAAGGCAACCTTAACAAAAAGCAGAACTGAGAGGGGTTTCTATGATTCAGCTGTATAAGTGAGGCTCATGACAACAATAAATAACATGACAGCAACAACACATGGTGGATGCCAGTAACTCTTAGCAATGTGCATCCACCATCAAACAGAAGCAATGCTTCAACAACTCATAGGTTGCTGGGCGTGGTGGTACATGCCTGTAATCCCAGCACTCAGGAGGCTGAGGCAGAATTGCCCTGACTTCAACACCAGCCTGGGCTACACAGTGAATTCAAGGTCAGCCTGTTTCAAAAAACCAAAAAAAAAAAAAAAAAAAAAAAAAAAAAAGCAAAACAAAAACCATGGGTTCAGAAACTGATGCTATTAGAGCAACTCAGAGTTACACCCAATATACAAAACACAATTTTAAAGCTCTTAACTCATAAAAGGGATTGCTAGGTATGGGCAACATTAGTGAGCCATCATGTGGAAAAACACCAAATGCAATACCACCTTTAAATATGAGATAAAATTTTACCAAAACTATTAAACCATCCAACATTACAAAAAAACATTGAGAATATAAAAATATGAAACTTCTACATCTTTAAGGTCATTAAACTTAATCAAGTGACATAACACCCAAGAGGGCCAGAAATATAGCTCAGCGGCACATCCCGTTGCTTGCCTGGTAAGCACGAGGTCCAGGATTCAATTCCTGGTACCACAATAAGACAAACATAATAACACCCAAATGGACACATCTAGTAACTTAAACATTAAAACTGCTGAAAACAGCTAAAATTACCTTAACATTTTAATTTTTCACTGCCTCAAAGCCAAAATAACCTGAGCTTAACATTTTTTTTTTTTTTAGACAGGGTCTCACTATGTAGCCCAGGCTGGCCATGAACTCATGGTGATCCTCCTGCCTCAGCCTCCAGAGTGCTGGGATTACAGGTATGCACCACCATGCCTGGCTTTTAACTGTTTTTCACAGAATGCCAAATGAATCCTTACTTCAAGTCCTCAATGTACTAAGATGCACTTCAGCACAGGTTTAAGGTTCTTAGGTTTAAGAACACAATATAATGGCCAGGGTTCAGAAACCCTGTATCTCAGCACTTGGGAAGCTGAGGCAAGAGGATCGCTGTGAGTTCAAGGCTAGTCTGGGCTACATGAACAAGTTCAAGGCCAGACTGAACAACACAGTGAGACCCAGTCTCAAAAAAAAAAAAAAAAAGGAAAGAAAGAAAGAAAGAAAGAACACAATGTAACAAACAGACGATGGGCATCCAACAATTAAATCTAAACCTAGTTAAAACTAGATATCCTGATATGAACTGAAACATGATCATCATGGCATATTTAGGTGAAACCAAAGCATTTGCACAATCTTGTTTTCATTCACACTGTTAAGAATAGAGAACTAAGCTGGACGTGGTGGGGCACGCCTGTAATCCGAGCACTCGGGAGGCTGAGGCAGGAGGATCGTTGCAAATTCGAGACCAGCCTGGGCTACAAAGCAAGCCCAAGGCCAGCCTGAACTGCATGGCAAGACCCTGTCTCAAAAAGAAAAAAAAAAAAAAACAAAAAAAAAAACAGAGAACTAAAGCAGCACCTTCTAGTAGAAACATAGACCCACATGGGAACACATAGTTGTTCAATGCCATCAAGAGATAATCCCATGATTTTAGCACTACCTTGCTTCTTTGATAGGGCATAATAAGCTTCCTATAAATAGGTTAGATGTTAAATAGCATGGTTCTGTCTCCCACTTTTTTTTTTTTTTCAAGATACTCCTATGAGCACTTGGGAGGCTGAGGCAGGAGAACTGTTGCGAGTTCAAGGCCAGCCTGGGCTACAAAGTGAGTTCAA